>CAAKHG010032071.1:0-10138 GCA_901007715.1 Dactylopterus volitans
GTGGAATGTTGTCAAATCATCCTGGGCTGGAATACCTGCTCACAGGTGCCAGAAGTTGGTCGACTCCATGCAACAAACACGGTGGTTATACAACTAAATATTAGTTTAGTGATTCACAGGAATGCTAAAGACTTTTCAGTTTGTACTATTAATAATAATATTATATATTATATAATATTTGCGTTTGCATAGAAAAATGCAGACACTGCAATTTTTTTTGAACAGCCCAATATTATTTGATACATACTTTTTTTCATGTTTTGATTTAGAATAAAATGTGCTTTGTTCAAAATGCATGGAAATAAAAAGTATCATAAGGATTTTGAGCTTAACTCACGTTTTTAAACACACTGCTATTATTTTTGAACACAACTGTAGATGCCACAAATTCATGTTTTTCCAGAACATGTCTGGGAGTAAAACAGTGAAATGTCAGGCAACATTTGAGACCAAAGTAATTCCAGGTTGCATCAGTTGCAGGTTACTTGGAAATATGAGCAGAGTGAAGTGTGTGTTAGCCAAATTATAAACAAACAATATTCTGTAGAAACCAAAGTGACGGTCTTCCTGATACGTGTCTTCATTGTGGAATCCAGGGTCAGTACATCCTGACTCTCTCAGAGGACATTGTGGAGGGGCATGAAAGAGCCATGCACAAGAGACACTTGCGCATCGATTCCAAATGCCTTCACTTCACCCCCAAGGACTGGAGCAAGAGGGGCAAATGGTAGAGTCCCGCTCGGGCTCACCCAACGCTCCCATCAGACCACCCGGACAGCAGACCCGAAGCAAGCGGCGGATCCCATCACGAGCCACAGCACAGAAACCTTTTGGACCCCAGGATTTCAGAGTTATAAACAAAAACAAAGAACAAAAATTGTCACTTGAGATGCATACGCTTTTATTGTGAAAATTCATTATATATTTTGACTCTAAGAACTTGGGGGGTCAAAAAAGAGACTGATGAATACACCCAAGCATACAACACAGCCTCTGCTGTGCTCCTGCTCATGACTGAAGCGGCGCATCGCAAGTGTTTTAACAGCGTGTAAACCAGACAAATGCTGATGGTGAATCCATGTAACCTGAAGCCCACAGATGTTTGTCCTCAAAATGCAGCAGTGAAGGATTTTTTTTGTTGTTTTTGCCAAAGCTGAAAATGCAATGATCAACTAGAAAAGGCATTCCCTGCGGACAATGGGTGTGAATTCTAAGAGCTGAAAGAAATTTTCAAAAACATTTCTGAAAACTTAGTGTCTGTGTCTATGTTCTTGTGTGTGTGTCTATATATGTGTGTTCTTGCGTGTGTGTGTGTGTGTGTGTGTGCCCGTTTGTTCGTTCGTTCGTTCTCGTGTGTGTGTGTTTTGTGTGTGTGTGTTCGTTCGTTCGTTCTCGTGTGTGTGTGTTTTGTGTTTGTTTGTATCGGTCTGTGTATGACTATAGAGTATTTTAGAGGGCTCTTATTTTGGAAAATATAGGATATGTAAGCTGATTCTTATTTTCAAAGTCATTCCACTGGACATAAGACATCGTGTGTGTGTGCCTGCCTGCGTGCGTGCGTGCCTGCATTAGTGATGCTGTCTTCCTCTTCATTCACATCAGAGAGAGATCATCACTGGTCTCCTTATGGGCCCCCGAACTTTGTTTCTACCACTGTGACACCCTTCGAGCTCCTGCCTCCCTTATGACGACGGTGGCAGCTCTGGCTTAAAACTTGATACACTCAGAGAGAAGAGACTCTGGCGATCACTGAGAGAGATATATATATATATATATATATATATATATATATATATATATATATATATATTCCCTGACTGTCCAAAATTCTGAGAATGCCAGCTAGTTTAAAAAGGCTGCTTTTGGATTTTATCAAAAAAAAACTTGGTCTCAATTTAACATTGGAGTGAATGAGAGAGTCGGGGACCCACTCCACACCTGGAGGGTCCTGGAACACAATCTATAAGTGGCATAGTTTAGAGGGTCACATTTTCTGAATCAGCACAAAATTTTCTTTTTTTTTTTTTTTTACAAAGAGCGATGCATGGAAAGTGGAAATTGTGGCCATAGCAGCCAAGTTCGAATTCAATAAGTTTAGTAGAAAATTCTGAGAATCTTTAACTGTCTGCACTCTCAGGTTGTGACGTCGCCACTCGAGCTCACGCCGTGCACGCCTGTTAGCAATTCTGAAACGCTCCAAAAACAACTTGAAACGTAAGCTGCCGTTTTAAAATCCAAAGGACAAATCCAACAGCGGAATGGAAGTGTTCTCGCCGAAAGTCACGTCAACAGTGTGACGTTTAAATGGAGTTTTTCTGTTTAAGTTTGGCAAACTAAACTTCCCAGGTGGGAGCGTCCCTTCATCCACTTGCACATTGTCAGAAAGAAGTCCAGACTTTAGCTTCATAAGCTGAACATTTTGATTCTCATGCTTTCTGTGGCGCGAACCAGTTATCCTGCGGTGAAAAAACGTACGGAGGAAGTAAGAAAAACAGGATGATAATGCAGTGAATGCCCTTTAGCATTCATACAGCAATAAACAACAGGATACCAGTTAGTCACTTTGGTTAATCACAAGTGTAGACAAGAAAAAATATCAGTGGGAAACGCCGCAACCGCTTCTACTGTGAGTTATTTTGTACAAACGCCGCAGACTCAATCATTTTTCAAATGCCTCAAACTTGATGCAGATGTTTGCCTTTAAATTCGCAGACAAAAGGACTGAACGGTGGGATAGAGAGTACGCTGCGAGAATTTACGCAGGCAGGAATTTGAAGAAATCCAAATTTTTAAGATCTGCTTTTTTGAGTGGAACATCTGGAAGTTAAACTCTTATCTCAGCACAGGGATGTTAACTTTTGAGTGCCTGAATCTTTTGCCCTCTGCTCTCGAGTGCCTCAGCTGACCGGCAGGGCAATAACAAGGATGGTCAACTTTTTTTTTTTTTTCCTTTTGACTCCTCAAATTTAGATGGTATATTTATGCTCTGATGCTTTTACGAATAGTTTCTCGCCATGATCGTCTGTATGCAATGTGCAGTGAGACGAATCACTACGTCGAGCAAACGTATGTGAACTTCATACTGAGCCAGATTGTATAGAGAAAAAAAAAAAGAAGACAAGCCATGTTGAACTGTTAGAGTAATGTAAATTTTGTGTACAGTTGTGTTAAGTTTTGCTTTTATATAACAAAATTCACTGCACAGCATTGACAGAAAATGAAAAAAGCGATATCTTTGAGTTTGTGTTTCATGTTCACATATCACAAAGGCTGTTGAGATGGTTCCCTAATATTGATATTTTAAGTGAAACTGCTGAGAACGTGATTGGGATGTTTGATATGAAAAGCTTGTTCAGTTGATTTAAAAAAAAAAAAAAAAACGAAATTTAAAGACTAAAAATGTGTCTTTCGTGTGATTTTATTTTGACTGCAGTATTCAGAATTTTTGAATTGCCAGAAGCCTCAAAGAGGAAAACGCCACACGGAGCAAAAGCCAGAACAAGCTCAATCAATAGAGGTTCCCACAAATTAAAATATCAAATGAGTAGACAGGCTAATAAGTTAGCGATTGTGGTTGACAGGAGACTTTTTATCGAGCTTGTGCAATTTGCATAAAAATCATTTTTATAGATACACGAAACAATGCAATTAACGCAATTAAAATCAAAGTCACTGTGGGTTAAACTCTTACCACACAATGACCACTAGATGGCAGCATGAGGTTCCCTTCAAAAGGTGCATGGTTAATTCAAACTGCAGGCTTAAGCCAGGCTGCTTGTTGATGGGTATAAATACATACTGCATATTTTTCATAATCATTATAATCCTGCTGCATCTGGAGATGGGCCGGATACTTTTGAACAACTAACACGCACCTGGTTTGGATCTAGCGTGTTTGTCCAAGTCATGTAAAACTGTGAAGTGGCTGTAAATGAACGGCATCCATGTGAAGTCGCTGCTTCACGGGTCGTTTGTCTGCATTAGTTCATTCACGCACATCCCACTGCTGCGTCATACCTCGTTATCTGTCAAATACTTTTCCAGCAGGGGGCTGAAGGGTGAGAGTACTCGACTCCTGCCAGCATCTGCGCGCGGGTGACTCAGGCCTTTTCCATATCTGCAAGTCCGTTTTGAATTGTGAGACGTAGTTGTGCTGCAGCTGGTGAGGATTCCCAAAACCTCACACCAATTTTCTTTCCGCACCCGGCAGAGCTGCATCAGCACCCAGGGGGGCGCGCGCACACACACACACACACACACACACACACACACACTAATAGTCCTCATCCTGATTCCAGGCTGCTGGCAAAATTCTGCCGCTGATATCTTTACACCTGTACGTTCTGATTTCAGGTGTTTCCCCTCTGATGAAAGCTCCAAAGGAAAAATATCAGCAGCGGTTGGTCTGTTGAACGATGAGCCGATCAATCTCAAATGATGTGCAACGGCTGTGAAAATCAATCAACTGTTTGAGCCACTTTTCGGTGGGAGAAAAAACCTGCAATCTGTTAGATGTAAAGTCTCGGCTGCAGGACATAGACGGGTCTCAGTCGGCAGATCAGCCCGCGATGGAAATTTTCACCGGCTCTGGCTGCTGCCGCTGCTGCCGCACAGATGACTTGCTGGTGGCTTTACGTCAACAGATGCCAGGTAGGAGGGAAACATAGTAACAATCATTAAATGCCAGCTGGGGAATGATAATACCTCTCTCCAATTTTAAGAATGAACTCAGATGAGCCCATTTTCTGCCATGTGTCCATCCTGTCAAATATGAAAGCGTGATAGAAATGATAACCAACCATTTTTTAAAAGCTCTTTTCTGGTGTTTCAGGACAGTTGTATCTAATAATTGGGAAAACTGAAGTACTGCCATAATTTCTGCCATAATGTCTCCCGCTGCGGCCTTGGCCGAGCCTCTCCACACGGTGTCAGCGCAGCACCGACTGTTGCAGGCCGTTTCCGGCCAGTTGTTGACCTCTGCTGTGGCCGACACTTTTACAAGCACGGATCATCCAAAAAAAAAAAAAAAAAAAATCAGACCTTGACCGAAAAAAAACAAAAACAAAAAGTCTGAGGGAGGCAGTGAGCAAACGTGAGGAGGCTGAAGCAGCAGCTGAACTGAAATTGAGCTCCTGAAGTTTCTCCCTTATTTGGTGTTTGATGATGACGATGGAAAAAAAAAAAAAAACAGTTGATATTGTAGATGTATGTTCATTTACTCAGGTTTTTCCTTAAATTTGTCACCCGACTATAAATAGCAGACGATAAGTAAAGGGCAGGTTGTATTATGGCGCTTTTCCACTACATAGTACCGGTTGTACTCTGTTCAACTTTACTCTCCTCTCCTTTTTTGGTTTTCCATTAGGGAAAAAAAAAAAATCACCTGCCACCTGGTACATCTTTTTTCGTACCTGCTCTCCAAAAATTCCAAAAATGGCCGACCAGAGACTATCGGGCGCTCAGAGTTGACGTGAGTACACAGCTGACTGCTGCTCAGACACAATCATCAGCGGCAAGCGCGGGCCATGCCGAGCGGCGCAAATTTAAGCAACCAAACCATTGCAGCGGCGGCGGTTATAATCTCCGACCGTCAGAAACGGCAACCCGCAAAGACCTCGTCACGCTCGAGCGGGGAGGGCCCACCCGCTTCTACGTCGACGTTGAGGCCGACGCCGCAGCACCTCCTCGCGGCATCACCATGACGACCGGCTCCACTGAAGCGGTTTTGTCTTCTAATGGAAAAACAGGCCCCCTGGAAAAGCACCCAGAGGCGAGTGGAGTAGAGCCGGTACCATGAAGTGGAAAAGCGCCATGAATGGTGTCGCTTAATATTAAGATGTGGTTTTGTGATGTTGGCGCAGTTTCATGTATCTTCTTAACTCACCGGCATGTAAGGTGATAAATAGTTTGTATTTTTGTGAGTTTCCCCTCACAGCAAAGTCTCCTGACCTGCAATGAACACTCACAGTGGTCTGCATGTTTCAAAGTGTTTATCAGCTCGTCTCTATGGGTTTTTTTTGTGTGTGTGTGTGTGGGGTTTTTTTTTTTTCCTTATCTGCTCAGGGCACGCCACCACCACCACCAGCAACGCTGCCTCCCTTTTACACTCCCCACCCCCAACTACCCCCCATGCTGCTCCGAGCTTGACCACAGCCGCTGACCTGCTAACACACACACACACACACACACAACCATATGGTGCCACCATGACGAGGCTCCATGCAGTAATTAGGGGGATGGTGCCGGACACTTGGCTATGCTGCGGTGAACCTTTAAGCGGCGTGATTCTCTGCCTATCTTGAGCGTCATTAAACGCTTTACTCAGATTCTCAGGTGTGTGTATGTGTGGGTGTGTGTGTGTGTGTGTGTGTGTAAGGTGCAGGAGCCGATAGGGAAGGAAAAGCCGTGTTTGTTGTCCTGCTCCTGCGCTCTCATTGTTCTCAAGAAGGCTGATTGTTTGTTATGATCTCAGCCCATACTGTCTACGTTTGGGGAGAACACAGAGGTCTCTGCAAATAAACAGTCTGTCACAGA
This sequence comes from Dactylopterus volitans, assembly GCA_901007715.1. Classification (NCBI taxonomy): domain Eukaryota; kingdom Metazoa; phylum Chordata; class Actinopteri; order Syngnathiformes; family Dactylopteridae; genus Dactylopterus; species Dactylopterus volitans. The sequence continues at coordinate 6,535 of CAAKHG010032071.1, forward strand.
CACACACACACACACACACACACACACACACACACACAAACACCACAATCTTCACCTTTGCCCCCTTCGGGTCTTTATCTCGCTTGCGCAGAAATGTCAGTTTTGGCACAAAGAAAATGAGACTTTAAGTGAACGCGTGTATTAATGCTGCATTGGCCAGAGCAAATGACACCTTTGCTGCTAACTGCCGGGAGGTTGACACGTCTGCATGACATGATGTTGTGATTTTAATGATCATTGCTGAGCTCTTGATTCAGCCTCTTTATTATTTTGCTAAATAAAAAGCGCAGCCTTGCTAATTAAGCATTTAAAGTGTCATTTTAAGACGCAGGGTGCTCGCCTCTTGACTACTGCTGTCCACTGCTGCCTCAACCTCTCTCTGTCAAGGAGATGAGGAGGGGGGAGGAGACAGAAGCTGGGTAAAGCTGTGCGTGTGTGTGTGTGTGTATGTGTGTGAGAGAGAGAGCAAGAGAGAGAGAGAGAGGAGGAGAAAGAGGGGGGTTGGCTTTAGTGTGATGTGAATGGAATAGAATCAGCACGAAAGGGAGAAAGAGGACGGCACAAATCAACCTGCCTCTTGACTTAACAACAGAATAGAGGAGCCGGTAGACGCACAGATCGGGAAGTGCGTGTTCGGCGTGTGTGTGTGTGTTTGTGTGCGTGTGTGCGTGTGTGCGTGTGAGTGTGTGTGGGCTTTTTTCCTCTTTATTTTTGGACAGAGGAAGAGGACAGCAGACAGGAGGAACTAAGCGAGGAGGAGAAAGAGCCCCAGCGTGGAGATAGATAGCAGAAAAATGCAGTCATGGGGAGAGAAGGGGAGGGAGTCGGCAGAGAGGAAGAGGATGAAACGAGGCAGGGTTGAGCGGAGCTGAAATGTGGAGGTAAGCCGCTTCTTTCTGTATTGAGATTACCGAGAACTCGCATTCCAGCCCGGCCGTGTCCTCCGTCTCATTATAATGAATGTGATGAACCTGCGTACCCCCGTGTGCCACATACAGAACCTCCCGTATGGGCACGTATATGCTCGCACACTCGCGCAGCCCCAAACCGGAGACAATGTATGGAAATGACAGAGGGTATGAAATCATGGCTATAGGCATTATCACATCATCTCCCAGACCTGCCCTCGTTCTGCCTCCCGACTCACTGTGTTTCACCAGCGCTTTAAAAAATACATTTAACGGGCTGTGCAAGTGGCTCAGTAGGCTGTGGTGGCCCGAACACACCGTTTACTCACAACATTGAAGGTTTCAATCCAACCTTTTGTCGCATATCATCACTGCCCCCCCCCTTCTCCACCCCACACCACCCACCCCCCTTCCCTCCCCACTACCCCTCACGCCTCCTCTCTTGACACTAACCCCCCCCTCCCCATCTTCCCCGTCTCTCTCCATTGTGCTCACCAACGAGGCAGAACTGCCTTAAAAAACAGTGTTATGACATTGTCAAGGAGCCGCCGCAGAAACGCTGGCTGTGTCGCTGTGGAGCGCTCGTGGCTGCGGGGCAAGGTGAAGGGAGGCATGGAGGGGGAGAGTGGCAGAGAGGCAGAGAGGAGAGGATGTGCTAAAGATGCAGGAACAAAATAAAAATACAGAAGGGAAAAAAAAAAGATCCAGACGAAAATCATAGAGATTAAAAAAAAAAAAAAAAAAGAAAGAAAAAAACAACAAGCCACCATCTTTAGTCTGCAGTGTTCAGGGATTTGTGTGGATGAGGACAACTGTGCTGCATGTGATGTGCACGGACAATGATGGCATGGAGAATCACAACCGGAATTGGGGTGTTGTTTTCAAGGTGGCAGAGAAAATGAGGGATGCAGGAGTCAGGTGCCCCTCCTCCTCCTCCTCCTCCTCCTCCTCCTCCTCTTCCTCCTCCTTCCCCCCTTACCAACCCCTGCACTCTCTAATTTAGGATGGGGCTGCGTGTGTGTGTGTGTGTGTGTGTGTGTGTTTACGAGATGTTTCAGGGGATGTATGAGGATGCTGATGGGAGAGAAAGACAGCGATGGAGGGCTGGCGGGGGAAAGAGGCATGCAGCAGCAGCAGCAGCAGCAGCAGCTTACATAAGCCACTCAAAGGACGGGCCATTTAATTTACATTGAGCCGCATCTTTCCTCCTGCAATGTGGTTATTCACTGTGGTTAACAATGAAGATGCATTTTAACTCTGAAGACAGAAAGGTGACCTGATTGTGTTTTTTGTTTTTTTTTGGTTGTGATGTTGATCACCAGGGTCAACTTTGAACCAATAGTTGTTTTACCTGCATTCATTCCTTATGATGAGTCTTAGGTGTGTTTAGATGTAAGTAGAAGCGTTCTGACACCACGGTGCGGCTGCTGACTCGGTCTGCAGCCACTGCTCTACTCACACAGTGCGCGTCAGAATTGCACAATTTTCACACGGGAGCCATGTTTGAGCCGCCGAACTATCAGCCGCAAAAACACAAGTGTGCCGGATTTCGCGGAGCTGCTATTTGCTTTCAGAATCCTCCAAACAGGAGGGAAAGTCCGGCAATTGTCGGTTATTTTGCTTCGTAATTTGCCCGAGCAAAACAGCAGGTCCGCATTAAACGAACGCAAAGGTCGCCCTTTTATTGGCGTTTCAGGGACAGATGCCACCTAGTGGCCACAGTAATGATGACAACGGGAAAAGCTGAAAATCAGGTGTTGATTGTGCGGTCTGAGAACGTCTCAGTCACAGGTCCCGGCACTTGTGTTATTTGACCCCAATTTGTGATCTTTGTCTCACCCTAAGCAAAGAGCCTCTGTTGCGTCAGCAGCTCGTGAAGCCTCATTGTTTTGTAACAGTGCTTTGAGTCATATCAGACAGCATCTAGTGTTGTTTGCTTTCTGTCTTCGTAGAAATTGGAATGTTTTTTATTTTTTTGTAATGGCTTTTTTCTCAAAGTCAATTTCATGTACCTCAATTTGAGTGGCAAGGTAATGGAGGCTAGCAATTAGCACATGTTGGCCTTCATTGTTTCCAAGAATCAAATCACCTCACAACACTTTTATGTATGACACGTAGCATGTCTGCCTGCTACTACCAGGAAGTCACAGCTTCATGTATGATGGATAGCTATAGAAAAGACAGATGTTTGCATGTAGGGGTTCGTGCCGCCTGAGATCAGAATAGAAGAGACAAAAACAGCATCATTTGGTAAGAGGTTTCTATTTTGGGCCAATTTACAACCTTCCAGTGTCTTTTCCTATAAGAGGGTTCTACAGGACACGATGGACAAAGAGGTGGATGTTTCTCAGGGTCGTAAAAGCGGAGCAAGCTCTTGACTTGATCGACCTACTTTCATTTCCTGCACCAAACCAGAGCCCAAATAATTTGACTACATACTGTACAGTAACGCGCGCTCGCGTGTGTTAGTGTGTGTGTGTGCGCGCGCGTGCGCCTGTGTGTGTCATCTGATGTCTCACCGTCTTTGCCGTCAGACCTTATTGTCGGGCAGGGGGATAATGAGAACAACCCCACACGCTCCCCCCGTCACTGTTTATGCCAACAGTAACCTCTGACATCAGCAATCATCATCACTGCGAAACCAGTCGCAGATACAGGGAATAATAGACGAGGGCAACGTTATCCTTGTGTGGCCT
>CAAKHG010032074.1:0-25946 GCA_901007715.1 Dactylopterus volitans
TGTAAGTGTGTGTGTGTGTGTGTGTGTGTGTGTGTACAGGTTCGAGGACAAAACTCCAGCGCGCAAGGGGAACCCGTCCTCGCCACAGACCCAGCGTGGCTTCGGCGCACGCATGGAAACGCACCCAGTCAAACTTTTCCGCCGCAGCTTCGCGTGCGACAGCGCGGAAAGCGCGTTGCGCGCACTTGACGAGTAACTCCGGCAACTCGGGCAAATAGCTGCGATTACGAGAGCACCGGATTAAAAAAAAAAAAAAACAATAAAGTATAGACGAACCTTTGGGAGCGCAGAGACGAGCGCCGGATCCTTTTGTTCGCAGTCCTGGCGACCCTGGCCGGCCTCGCTGCCTCCACCGGGCGCACCGCCGCGCTGCGTCCGCACCGAGGAAAGTGGCGGGTAGAGCAGGGAAGCGCTATCGCCTTTCATTGAGGCGCACGACTGGGAGCGACTCCGCCGGGACACACATGGGCTGCTTGTAGCCCCGGACGCAGCAGCGGAGCAAAGAGCCACAAGGAAGAAAAAAAAAAAGAAAAAAAGAAAAGCAGTTGGAAGAGCGACGACCGACCGCTGCTGCATGTGTCCACCGGGGGGCGCAGCGAGGCCGCCTGAGCGGAGGCCCGCCTGGCGGCCGCCGCCGGCTTACGGGGGGAGCTCAGTTCACACGAGGCGGGGATCCCGCTGACCCGCGGCGCCGCCACGCATCCCCGGCCGACCCGCTGCAAACATCTGCAAACTGCAAACATCTGCATGCGGAGGGCTTTGAATGTTCCATCACTGGCTCCTTTTTTATTTATTTATTTATTGCATGCATAGTGTTGCAGCGCCTCTAAAGTTAGTTTTGGTCGACATCAGCTCACCTGCCTCTTAGGATGACTACATGTTACAACTCTTTACCCTTTCTGTGGTAGCTTGCTTTAGTTTAATTGATGTTTTTTTTCTGTTTCTCCAGCGTTCAGCTCCCATGCTAATCAGTCAAAGGTGTTGGGCGTAGGGGTTTGGGACAGGGTTCGTTTTTTTTCCCCTGTTGTTTTATTTGGTCGTTGCGTAAGCTAAAGGCAGAGGGATGCGCAGATGTAATCGGAGGCGGGGAGATCTAGGAGAGTCGAATTGAATTTGAAAAGAAGCAAACAAACCCTGCGTTATCTTGAGGCCTGTATCCATTCTAAAGGCAGAAGCGATAAAAAAAAAAGGCCTTGAGAGAATAGCGGATGTTGGTGCTGCTGTCGAGACAACGCTGCTATCAAGTAGCGGCGGCGCCAGGCCGACTTTTACATCGTAGCGTGCTTTGCTCAGTTTTTTAGGAAAAATAGTAACGGCAAAAAAAACATAAATTGACACTTGCTGGAATGCTTTTTTTTTGTGATGTCATGTGCTGTGCGGAAGAGGAGTTTTTTGAATTGTCCAAACATGGTTGTTACACTCGGTTTGCTCGCTACGTAAGAACAGCTGCTGGATGGAATTAACTCTTCCTGCTGCCATGATGGACCGAGAGCGGGCTGGGCGCCACGGTGACTCGAGACTGCCTCTTGTGGTACAAAGTGGTACTACTCCGCAGGATGCACTGACGTTAGCCGGGTAGCATGCTAACCTCAGTGGGTATCTCCGCAGCAAAACACTATTTGGTCTTCGGCATAACTTTTTAAATGGTGAGGTCCTCTCATTTTATTGATATTTTTAGCAATATTTTCAATCCTTTAATAGTTACATATCACACCTTTAATGTCTACAATCCTCGCAAACTTAGTTTACCATAAACACAATGTCGCTCTAAATGCATTCTTGATTTACTCTGTGCAGTAATTACTGTCTCAAAGTACAATTAAGACCTTATTTATCTTCAGAAAGATGACCCTTTATGGGAGACCTCCTATCAAAGAGGCGCTAATCTCCAAATATAGATGAATGATTGAACGTAAATCCAAAAACTTGAAGGCAAAGTACAACAAAACAACAAATTCCATTTTGACCAAAAGCCTTTATTTTTTTGGTTCAAGGTTTACTACAACACAGTACAAAAATAACATGACCCACACACGCGCGACTAAAGTGCAGCAGTGGAGCAGCGCGTTCGCCAAACGTCGTTCAACACGTCTAATGCAACGTTGTATATGAACCGAGCAAATCTCGGTCCCGCCTGTCACCGCTCAACTCGGGTTTGCCCACACCGATCGAAACACTCGAGCGGAGCCGTGCGACACTCGCACTCTTGCGAGTGGACAGACGAATGCCGTGCTTTCAGATATCCCCTTAAGTTCACACTCGCTTATTGCAAACATGTTTTTTCAGCTATTCCTGTTAGTCATCGCTCGGTCCTGCCAGGAACCCTGCAAGCCGCACGAAGCTGAGCGGAACATGAAGTTTGCTGCAGCGAGGAGGCGACCGTCCCACCCCAACCCGCTCCCCACACACACACACACACACACACACTCATGCTATGATCGATAGGTTTTCCCAGCTTTGTGCAACACTGCAATAAAGAGGGAATCAGTCATAAGCAGCTACATGCCTTACACAACCTCCAACACCCCCCGCTGCCCATATTGATCTCGCACTCACGGGGGTGTAATGCCCAGACATGACTGTGCTATGCAGCTTGGTTCAGCATACAAATAAGTAAGAACTGGAGAAGAGCCTGTTAGGCCACCCCGAACATGCAGTCTGTGTACGAACGGGAGACTTCTCAAAAAGTTTTAGGAGCTTTAAGAGCATAAACCATATTCCCCTATTGTCCTGCTGTTTTGGGACCATTATAACCCCATAATGAAATTGTTTATGGCTCTCGGTCTCTTTCCAGACTGAGGTGACGGATCGTTCCGGTGCCAGTTGGAGCCATTAGCGTCCCTGATGAGTGGATTACGGCCGTTCTGTTTGTGACCTAATGAGCGAGCGTTCCGAGAGTCCGCGATTGGAGCTCAGAAATCTCCCAACCTGCCGCAACCAGCTGCTGGTCCAATTTGGCAGACGTGCAGGGATCACCCTTCAACTATGGGAAAATTGATTACAAGGTCTGGCTGACCTCTAAGCGAGGAAACACTCAACTTTCCCACCACCTTCCTTTCTCACAACTTAGCAGAGCACCGCCTCTTCCGACTCCAGCTTGTTCTGCCCATGGAGAGATACAAGTCCCCCTTCTCTCACACTTTTACGAGGTGGTACTGTCACGTCTGAAACTTCATATTCAATTGATATCTACGTATTCAAGTTCAGGATGCTGACCGTGACCCGGTGCTACCCATAAGGCACTGCACGCATTCTCAACCACGCTCAGTGTCTCGCCACAATTAAAAGTCCCTTTCATCACTGCTGGTGCGAGCGCAATGTCAACACCAATCTCATTACATATAAATACATATACGGGACGTATGGTGGACACTGCAGGGGGAATGGTACAAAGTTGGGAAGCACAGGAACCGTTAGCCTCTCGCGGGCCGTGATTCTAATACCAGATTAGGCTCTGTGTGTTGTGTGTATGTGTGTGATTTTCCACCTGGTTTTAATCCCCAGAGAGGACACCGAGTTCTAGAGGAATCACTGGTCCACCTTGCCAACCTGCCGCCGTCACCTTCTCAGCCAGGTGAATTAGCATTCTTAATCCCGCGAGGTGTATTTATAGTCTACGTGATGCTTTGAGTCTTCGTTACATGACTGTGCAGAACTTTGAACACACACACACACACACACACACACACACAACAACAACAACAAAATTCTGACGCTTGTCATCGCCCTGACCGATCCCACAGAGACCTGAACTGGTCAACAACAGCTAACTAATGCGCTAGCTAGGCCGCTCGACTGGCAGTTTAGCGCCGGACCACAGCAGCAGACGCCAGGCCTTTGTTGATTCATGGCACCTGCTACTCCTCAGAGGAAATCAATTAAAGCCATGGGCAGGGTTGGACTGCTCAAGCACTTACACATGGCTGGCTATCTGCCTGGAGGGGTTGTGTATTTGTGTGCGTGCGTGTGTGTGTGGTGTGTGTGTGTGTAGGGGCGCAGGGAGAGAGTTTTTGCCAGCCATCTGCGTATCGGGGGCGGGGCCTTGCCAACCGTCAGTCCGAGAAAAGACACACAATGTCTCCAAATTAAACATGTTCGCTCACTCAAGCCTCATTCACCGCCAGCCTTTGGGATGTTCCAGCATCGCTCCGTGCTCTTTCACATCGCTGCGCGCCCACGCTGCGCACAAAGCACTCTAACATCGGCGACTAATTAAAAACAGCCCGGCGGAATTTGAACTATTTTTCTCGCGCTCTCGCTACGGAAATTCGCGTCACTAAAGAAGACATCGCCACCGACTTCCTGCCGACACGCAGGCCGAGCTCAGCCGCATATCTCCACTTGCACATCATCAGAGAGCACATGGGCCACATTTGCGCAACGGGCCGGCATAGCTTCAATCCTAAACATGCGAAAGCGGAGTTATTGAGAGTCAGCCTGTCGTGGCGGCCCCATCTACCCGCTGGCTATTTTAAGCGAACTTCTGGCCCACAAATGAGGGGGGTGGGATCTCGTGGCAGGCGTTGGCCCGGCGAGTAGCATCCAAGAGGGGGGTCCTGTGGGCTGCCGTTCCCGCCATGCTGGCATCAGTGTTCGTGCCAGCCCACTGGAGCACGCGGGCGGACGGCCGGTGGTGGAGGGCCAGCTGCCTGGAGCTGTAGCCACACATCCCAATCCCCATAGCCCCCAGCAGCACCGCCGCACCAGGCATGCTCTTCTCAGCTGGAGGGACCACAGTCACATTATGGAAGGCTTGAGTCTGAAAGCGGGGGGGAAAAAGAAACAACAAGAAAAAAAAGGAGTCTGATGAAAAGAACGTTTCATGGTATGGCGGATCAAAGGAAGAACATTCTGGCCCGCAATCACAAGAGCTGGTATCCCCGGCACACAGAGAGTTAAGCTCCAGGTTTAAGGAGTCCAGCATGCGCCGCAGCCATCTTCCTAAATTGTCTGCACCAAATGAGCCACGGTGTTCCGCCCCCACCCCCAAATCCCCGAGAGATTAAAACCCCATCTTCTTTCATTTACTAAATTGTGGTCTGTCTCCTCTGACAAACAAAAAGCTTGTCTATTTTGCGACATGGGCAATTTCCTCAGTGGACCCTTGACAATAATAAAGAACATACTTCATATTTTCTAATGGAGCTGTGTCACAGGCAGTTAAGAAGCCATTCCTGTAGCTCACTCACCCAGCTCCCATTTCCATTTACAACGCAATAGGCTGTCACCGGCTCGGGTCTCGCCATTGTTTGTGGCACCCAAAAAAAAAAGGGCTTATGTGTTGTGAGCTAAAACAAAAGGCCTCCTGCAATCGCTGGGGGGGAAAAAAAGTAGCTAGGGAAGACAATAGTACTGTATTTCATCATCTTGTCATAGTTAAAACAGTGGAGACAGTGGGCTGACAAATAGCTGCATAAAGCTTGGGAGAGGCGCACGCATCTGACAGTAAATGTCCGTGTGCCAAGTTAAAGGTCATGATGTCAGTTCTTGCTTTTGGGACTCATCTTAGCCCTCCAAGGACCATCAGACATGGAGTGCACTGATCTGAATGACAAATCCAAGATACTAAGAGGACTCTGTGTATCTGTTTGAGAGGTCTTAAGTTAAAAAAAGAAAAAAGAGCTGCTTGATGCAAATTGCAATTAAATGCAATCCACTTCTCAGATCGCAGGTAAGTAGCTTCGAATGACTCAGCACTTTGTTCCTGCTATCCAAACGGTGCTGCTGGGTTTACTGTCACCAAGCTTCAGAGAGTAAAATTTACCGCACATGAAAAGACACCTCGGTTATGGTTTTTCTTGGCTCAAAATCCCTTTATAAGTGACCATCAACCTTTCTAGAGGCAACATTGAAAGATCCAAACTGCCAAAGTCATTCCTCTACAGTTAGGTTCATTTCATCTTATTAAGGTAAAAAAACAACAAAAAAAACCCCAAACAACTCACCTGCAGAAGCCTGATGTAGCCCGGAGTCAGTCTTCGGAGACCGGAAAACATGCTTGTAGCTTTCCGCAGTTGTTTGTCCTGTCGGGTGAGGATTGAGTTTAAGACCAGATGACACTTTGGTCTCTCAAGTTCCCTCTTCCTGGCCTCCCAGGACGGGAAACCCACTGACAGAGGGTCTGTCCCGGCGAGTGTGGACACTTCAACCTCTGCTCAGCTGTCTGATTCAGGACAGTCTGGTCAACTCTTATAACGTCTCCTTCCTGCCTTTACGTAACAGGCTGTCTGTGTGTCTAAGGGGATTACAAGACACCTGGGACGCAGCCGCCAGTCTAAACAGAGGGACGCTTGGACAGAGCAAAGAGCTGGGTGGCACGTAGAGCCGTCTGACTTTGGGCGTGGATACTGGAAAAAATCAAGTTCAGTTGATATGAACTGATCCAATCAGAACATAATTAAAAAAATACAATGTCGTCTTACTATTGCTTGCAGTTTAGTTCAAACTGAATTCACCTTTTTGTACGCAAATTTGAGCCAGCTCACTGGGCTTGTAGATGATTCATTCATAACGTTCAACCACTAAAATAATACCTATATTTTGACATCTTAATCAAGAAATACTAATGACCTTTACTATTTTTTCAGTTGTTTGTAAAACAGTAAATCCAAAAAAACTCATGGTTAACTATATATTTATGATATTTTAGCATTACAAATATTATTTCAGTTAAAAAGCTTCAACATACTGGGGGATTAACCATTACAGATAAAAAAAAAAAAATGATTTTCATAATTACAAATGCTGCCAATTTAGGGCAGCTGGGGCAGAAACCTTATATTGGGTCATGGTCTTCTACATTTTTTAAGCACTGTATGTGAAAAGTGAATCTGAAGGGCATTAATATGCTATTTTTGTGTACATTAACTGTTATTTTTACCATTTTGGATCCTACTCAAAACGCTCTCAGAATTTTGACATGTCTGCTTCCTTTTCTTTCTTCCTGAATGAGAAGTTAATGTGCACCAATTCAGGTTAAGTACTTTGGCATCTCTTGTAACCGATTTCTGACTTCAGCAGGTCCTTTTATTGTCTTGCACAGAGGGGCCGAGTCGTTGGCAGTCAGAACCACAAGAATCCATTCAAATGTGCCAAGTCAGTTGATTTGGGAGTTCTTTCGCTTGATGTTCAAGTGGCTGCTCTTGCAACGTCAGCACATTTCCTTTAAGCTTTAATATATTTTCTGGCCTTGGGTCCTCAGCTCAGACTGAGGTCTTATAATGAGAAAGCTGTGCTTATAACACCACTCTCATGGGCAGCTAAATATCTTCAGAGAGTGTGGCCAACAATGACCCAATTTTGCCTCCCAACTCATGCATCCATGAGTACCCTAAAATGCTGACATGAATGTTGAAATGTTATGACGCCACTCAAACCTGTGTTCCCCTGTGTTTTGCATGTGTAAAGACGCCGCACAGCATTTTAAGTACTATACAGGTGTAAAACAAAACCCACTAATGATTGATTAAAAAAAAAAAAACATATGCATATGCAACAGTTAGTCAATAAACCACTTGTTTCAACTGAGGTATGAAGAGGAGCATCTCTGAACCCACCACACGTCTAAACTTGAAGCAGATGGGCTACAGCAGCAGCAGCAGACCACACGGGGATGCTAAAAACAGGAAACTGAGGGTCCAATTCACACTGGCTCACCAAAATTGGATAATAAAAGACTGGAAAAAACGTTGACTGGTCGGATGAGTCTCAATTTCTGCTGCAACATCCAGATAGTTCTGTTAGAATTTGGCGTAAACAACCTGGAAGCACTGATCCATCCAGCCTTTAATCAATGATTCAGGCTTTAATTGCATGGGGGATGTTTTCTTGGCACATTTTGGGCCCCTTAATACCAACTGAGCATCGCTTAAACACCCGAGCCTTCCTGGCTGTTGTTGGTGACCACGTCCATCCATTTGTGACCACAGTAGCGACTCCAGGCAGCACCACGCGACATGTCACAAAGCTCAAATAATCTCAAGCGTGTCAGTGGGTTCACCGTACTCAAAGGGCCTCCACAGTTAGAAGATCTCAATCCAAGAGAGCACCTGGTGGCGGAACAGGATTCACATCATGAATGCGCATGTCAATGTGGACCAATAATCTCGGAGGAATGTTTCCAGCACATTATTGAAATCGATGCCACAAAGAATTAAAGGAGTTCTGAAGGCAAGATGGGGTCCGACCTGCTATGAGCAAGGCGTACCTAAGAAAATGGCTGGTGAGTGTGCATAACCAGTCTGTACCGTATATGTACAAAAACATATTCAAATTAATGGCAATTCACACTATAATTAGCTAGCAAAGTCCTTTAAAACCACTGGTTTCATTATGATGCTCGAGTATTAGGGCTTCACCCAACAATATTCAACCATATTTTGTACCAACCATGCTGGAGAAAGCATTTTCACTAGGTTAAGTGAAAACCTGCTGGTTGTGCTACATGAAACAAGAATGAGCCCATGAGCTTCTAGCTGACACGCGGTATTTGATGCGACCCTCCATGCGAGGCGGCCACAGATGGCAGCTGTCACGTTAAAAGTCCATTACCATGATACCGCGCGCACACACACACACACACAGGCAGATGCAATGTATTTTTGCTGCACTCTGCACTCACAACTTGCTGGTCACTCCTGGCTTTTCCCACCCCTGAAAAGACAACAACTCCGGAGCTGGGCGACCGCGCTCAGGTCATCACAATGGCACTTCCCCGCCATGATAATTCTCTGCCCTTTTCCTGAACTCATCCCTTGGCAACAAGCTATGGGTAAATGTATTAGAATAGATTAGATGAGCTGTAGAGAGGCACGGTGGCGCAGAAGGTTAAGCTACAGGCTCCCTGGGTGGTGCAGGTTCCCAAGGTCCGTCAACAACACGCTGTGTTACTATACTGAGCATACAGTTGGATAACTGCGCCGATTATTTGGATCACCTTACACGATTACATATTTTTTAAAACCTCATAAGTGAGTGTCTGCAGAGACATTAGTTCCACTATTGCCGCCCTGTCTATCCGGAGCGGTCGGGTGAAACTGTAAATTTGAGAAGGTAAACGGAATAGCTACTTGTCCCGAAATTGATTTGTGGAGAACTGAGATAATTGAGCAGCGATAAGGTTAGCTGGCTGCTAATAAATGTCATAACATCAGCAAAGACGGCTGACATTTGTTTTCTGGTAATTATGTGATAGATAGGATGGGCAAGTTGGTGGTGCTACCAGCAATTAAATGTCCAATTCATCCAAACTACACAATAAACCCCCAAAACAAACCCTCAAACACACGGGGAGGTGAGTAACAGTTCCATTATAACAACTTCTATTCATGGTGGGCAGACGGATTCTTCCCAGCTGAGGATAAACTGGCTTTTGTTTTCCTCTTTTGTGATACAAGACATAAAAAAAGGGATGAGATGAAAGCACAAAACAGTAAAAATGTTCAATAAAAATGAATTTATAGAAGAAAAAAAAAAAAGGAAAACCCAACACACAAAACAAATCAAGACTCTTTTTGTCTGGGAGTATGATGGCTGTAATCCCTCAGCAGACTCTGTTGCCGTGTGACTGACAGTCTGATGGGCGTGCTGGAAGAAGCGCCGTCGCCGAGTCTCCCTGCACGGGAAGAATGTCTGTGATCCAGTATTGGAACAGGGAAACGACTGCAGCGGTTTCCTCTGAAACACACACACACACACACACACACAAAAAAAGAGACAAAGCGAAACATTTCACTTCCAGCCGAGTCTGCTGACAGCACAATACCAGAGCAACAGTCAGTGTTTTCACAAAAGGGACGTATCTGGGGTTGTATTAGAGCATAATAAATCAAAATCTGCTGGCAAAACACCCACCTCGCTGCATGTAGAAACCTTGACTGTCACCAAAAACAGAATCTCTCTTTCCCTCCCCCCCCCACTTAATTTGAAAAGTTAGAATTCAATTTAGTTAATACATCCGGAATATAAATTGGACCGTGTGAGTGCGGAATAGTCGAGCCAATGCCATTCATCAGAGAATCTCCAAGGAGCAGGAAAAATATGCTCAAAGGAATTCTGCTTTAGACTTCCTCCTGAAGTCGACTGATTGCCGCCGCAAAGGTAGATAGCGTGAGGACTTAAAAACACTCGTCTCCACAAGCGCGCGGATTAGTTCCGCGAATGAGAATCAATTTAAACTGCAGCAAGATGTAAAACGCCAACATAGCAGAGACGAGCGAGTGGAATGAACCTTTACAAACCGAAAGGATTCACACCAAAGGAATTTCGCCTTCGGCTGGAGTTGGATTCATACTTTGCTGCTTTGATTCAATCCGCTTGTGGAGATGCATTTTAAAACGCTGAATAGAGGCATGAGTCACACAACATGACGCAGGTGGGTGGAGGTTAGCAGAGCTTTGAAGCGGTTGTGGAGCAGGTGCATTGAGAGGATACGCTGCATCTACAGCTGGCTCCATTGTGGTCTCTGCTCACAAGATAGAAAGTAGGTTTTTTTTTTTTTTTTTACAAGGCGTCGTCTTGGCTACGGCGGCAGACAGACTTTGTGGGCGCCGATCTGGCAGTGGCCTGAATCTCCTGGCCGGTCGCTCCTTCTCACACACATACACACTCACACACACACACATACAAGTCCACTGGTGACAAGTCCCTGCTGATCCTCTTATGCACCCAGGTAGACAATCACGCAATTGCATGCCCCGCACACACACACAGACACACACGCACACACACACACAGTGAGAACGTGTCTGGGGGTATCAGCCATTGTGGCCGTTGGCGACGCCGAGGCGAAAATGATGAGCTGAATCACACTGATTAACTCATGGCTGACGTCTGTGCACGGGACGTAACGTGAGTGGGGCCGGCGCCGTTATTGCAAACTAAAAACTAAACTAAAAAGGGGCATGTAGGAGTGACCAGGTGAAGGCTGCTGAAGGCAAGTCGGGGCAGGTACACTCAGGTGAACCAAGAAAATGCATGCAGGATCATAAGAGGCAAGTACAGGCGCGCAGAGGCAAGTATTAACCTGCAGCGACGGGCCAATGAAGCGCCCGAGGAGGATCCCGGCAGGCGGGGGGCCTGCATGGACAAGAACGGGCTTGAATGCATGCAACAAGCATGAAGAAGCATTAAAGGATAATTGTGGTATTTTTAGACCAGGGCCCTATTAACCCCAACTGTGTGACAACAGTTTTTGGAATCATTCCAATGAGGGCTGCAATGCAATCAAACGGGGGAAATGTCTATTTAAAGATCTTTGTTTCTGCAGGCTCATGTTATTATTATAAGTGTCTGACACCGTTATGGAAACGTTCGCCCCAGAGATGGTGAATGTGTCTCGCTCTGAAATCTCACAAGCGGAGGGTTGTTGCGGGAACTCAACGACGCAAGCATGGGGGAGATTACACCGTTACAGAAAGTGTAGATTAGAGATCAGGGTTAAAAAGTGAACAATGGGTTTGTGTTGGGTTTGTGGGTTTCCGAACTGTGGCAATTGCGGGGTGGGCGGCGTTACCAGTGTCGAAAGTACAACGTGTACCGTGCTCACCAGTAGGGGGCCTTGGTGTGTCTCGCAAAAAGAAACAAAAAACGAAAAGAATTCACCAGATTTGTCGCAGGATCAATGTAGCTCGCTTGCAACAGTGAATCGTCTGGAAGCTGCCGAGCTGCAGCCCAGCGCCCGTGTGGCTTTGTTCCCAGCAGCAGGAAGAGTTGGTAAAAAAAAAAAAAAAAAAGATAGCAACATGAATTATACGGACATGGCTTGGTTTTGAGAGGTCAGGTGGCCAGCTGACAGCTATGAGCCTATTCTGTCAGAGGACACCATTTGCGACGGGGTGGTGACACAAGCAACCATTTCCATCACCTCGAATGAAAACTCGGTCTGGGGTATAAAGGAAGAACACATCCTCCGCAACCGTGAGAAAAAAAACCCCGCTGCCCCTGCGATGAGACTATCGATCTCGCACACGAAAATGCTTAAGAAAACTTATTGTGGACTTACTATTCACGCCAATCGCATACAACAGCATGCTGAGGAAGATGCTTGCCTGGAACAGCTTCTGCTGCTCAGAGCTTCGCTGTGTTCGAGAAGTCAGATTTTTTATTTCCATCTTGTGAAGCTTGATTTAGTTGCAATTTATGAAGAAAAACATGTCTTTCAGAGATGGAGGTTACTTGAGAAAAGGTTTTGTAGACTTTTTCTATTCATTACCGCAGCTCTGCTAAATAAATGTTCTTAAAATATCTCTATCTTTGTTAAATATGTTCCTGCGATACAGTTCAGGGCGCAGTAATGGCTGCCTTGCCACGCAGGTACCACAACAGTTTTTCACCCCATTAGGAGCATTTGTATTGAATTTTTAGGAAAAACTAAAATACCACGATGTATTTAGCTGTGGCCCCAGGTTTCAATTTTTTTTTTATACCATAATTCCAGGTCATATTGCCCAGCACGAACGCCATGCAACGCGAGGCTTTCACAGACGGGTGCGTGTTGCAGCTGTGACTAGCTGTGCTAATGCTAGCTACACATGGATGGGAACACTCTTGTCCGCACTTCACACTCTGCAGATTGGGAGGACGAGGATGGGAAGGAGAAAAGAGAAAATGCTGCACCACAACACCTTTTCCTCAAGAAAAAAAAAAAAAAAAAAAGGTGTGAAGACATGCTGCAGACAGAGTGGAAGTAGTGAAATTTTCGTAGCTTTTGTGCCAACCTGCCGTTGATGCCCATCATTAAATAATGTGGTCAGACACTTATAATAACAATCAGAGACCGACAGAGTCATAAAAGAAAAAAATAATACAGATGCTGAAAGGGATGTTAAATCAGAGGCCGGAAGACACCTCTAGGAGTATCTCTGCAGGAATTATTCTCATGTCATTGTCAAACAATTAAAATAACAATCTGAGCCTGTTAGAGGAAAAACGTGAGTGGATGTGCTTTGACAGCAGACATCTGCTCCTTTTAATTGGCGACGCATCCATTTCAAAGTTGAAATTGAAGGCAATTTCAATCTTATCAACTCATATAGCCATTTCTGTTGATCACTTTGATGACAATCTGTATGCAACCCATGAACTGTTTTGAAAACTACATGTCTTTTGTGTTTTAACTGATTAGTGACCCCTTCACTGACCTGCAGACGTGGTTGTGCTGTTGCAGAAGTCCTCCAGTGCCTCTGCCAGCCGGTCGGTCTCTCTCTGCTGAACCAAAGATTGAAGACCGTGAAGCTGCTTCAGCAAAGACGTCGGTCTGCTTCCGCCGGCGATGCTTCTCAAAAGTTCATCCACCGTCCCGGATAGATGAGGAAGCCTGTTCACATGTGATGCGGCTGATGGACCGCAGGAGGAGGGAGAGGATTTCACATGGTGTTTTATGTCACATTAAAAGGGAACGTCGTCCATCTCAAGATGACACACATAAAATCACCTTTATATTGCGCCGTGCTCACAGCCGCTCATTTATATACATCATTACTTATATAACTCTTCCCTCCCTTATGCTGTCTAGACTGCCTGTCTTTAACATACACACACACACACACACACACACACACACAGCATCACCGGTCCATTTATTCATTTACAGAGTCGCATCTTTGAAACTCTCACTGTTTATTATTAGTCTCAGTCATTTAAAGGGCTGCATTGCCGGCTACTGAGGAGCTGCCTCTTGCTTTGCACGCTGGTCATGGCCTGATTGTCACACTGCAGCTTAATGAACTCGTTTCTCGAGGCGAGTTCAAAGCCTAAATTAATTAAAAACTCAGTAACCGGAAAGTGCAACTGCTGTAGGTAATCTGGATTCTGCATTGTGTGTGTGTCTGTCAACAACAAACCTGATATTACACTGAATTTGTTGCTTCAGTTTTTGAAACTTTTATCACATTGTAAAGCTGAATGGTCGTGGCCTGGTTGTACATACATTAAAGACGTTGCCCTTGAGTACCGCTCAGGTATAGATGTGTCCGGTGAAGTGTTCAGGTGATTACGTGTCTCCATTAAGCCTATTTAAACGGCACTGGAATTTTAGCAATTACACTTTCATTTATCGCCGTTTTAAATTGCCTCTCTGGTTAATGCATGTTGGCACTGTCGGTCGCGTCGCAACAAGCATCCTTTGTTCTCATTAAAATTCTTTCAGCATTTGGCAGCGTTCAATCGTGTGTTTGGGAATTACATCTATAAAACGCCACCAGCTCCGAGCATCACAGCACCCACAATACATAACAAATCACCCCCCCGCCCACTTCATTGGCGGGATGACCAATTTCAGAATACTGACACTGAATGAGGAACATCGCAGATCTAGCTTCAGCAATGACTGCAAGATTTACTGCAGTGAAGGTATGAGTGCTGATCCGAACGGACAAGCCTGGGCTCAATACTCACAATCGGACGTATAGATTTCCACTGTTGTCCTGAGGAAGTCCGACACCTCAGCGGCTCTCCTGTCAAGCGCCTCCTCCTCTTTCTCTTCACCATCCTTTTGGTAGGTGAACTCCAGGGCAGAGGCCCGGGGCATCAAACCCATGGAGAGCAGCTTCTCTTTGTGCCGTTTCTTCTTAAGCTTCCTCTTCTTGTTCCTGCTGATGCGCTCTCCGCCTTCACAGTCGGCTCTCCCGCCCGGACCGCTCGACTCGCTCATCGAAGCTGCCCCATCTTTTCCTGCATCTCCAAGAAAGGCTGGCCTCCTCTTCCTTCTTCTCTTCCTCTTTCTGTGTTCCTCTGCTTCTTCTTCTTGATCGAGGTCTTCATGGATGCTCTCCTCTGAGGGGGCCAGGACGAGAAAATGACTGATATGTTTAAAAATTTTGGTTAAAATTCATCACTCCACTACATTCTTCATATACATCTCTACTCCTGAGCAAAAGACTCCTTCATTTCTTTCGATTAGTTCAACTTTGAGCTGGCCATTGTTAAAATAATGCATTGAAGGGGAGGTGAAGCAGATATTCAAGAGTTTAAAAAGAGTGTAAAAACACAAACCAAAAACAAAAAAGCCTGCAAACAAGCTGAAGCCAGTCGGGGCTTTGCGTCTCAGCAATATCCAATAATGTAGCGCTGTGGGCCAAGAGACTATAGGTTCCATTCCCGCACATTACTGCATCAACTGATTCCACTAATTAAACATGCCTCCCTTTCAGCTGATTGCATTCTAATGAGCAAAAACCGGCTAGAGTGGTCTGTGATTGAAAAGAAAGATGCCAGAGCAAATTTAAGACAACAGGTGCTATCCAGTGAAATGTACTGTACATGTGATGTTGCGCGTTGCCTCATAACAGGAAAAGTCTATCTACTCTGCAATTATGGGTGCCTTTCATGGTTCTTTAATTTCAATTTAGCACCATGTCTCTAGAAAGGTGAAATTAAAAAAAAAAAGAAAAAAAGCCTTGAGTATGCACAAGCTTTTATCGCATCTATAGATGCACACACACACACAAATGATGTGGAAATCATTAATGGGGCTTCAGCGGCTGCTGTTTAAACTTGGCGCTCTCATGTTCTTTGCAGAAAGCCATGATCAGTGTGAAATCTCTCGTTCCATTATTGTTTAGCGCGGTGACTGGAGACTTGAGCGCGTGGAGGAACAACACCGCTGTACGCTGAGCGGCTCGCACTCAGCCTCATCGCACCTTCCTTCCCCCGAACGAGAGGCCTTGAGAGGCTGGAGAAAGCAGCCTCACACCAGCTTACCGACATCCTGCCGCTGAGAGAATGGGAGACGGTGATGACTTACAGAAAAATTACTTAAGGGACTTGGGTGTGCGTCTACATGACCATCATGTAAAAGAGGGTCAAAATGTCGTCTTGTTCCTCGTGATGTAAATTGTGCTGCTATAATCTGGTCAGCACTGTGCCGTTCACCGCAGGCGCTTTTCCAGAGCATGTAAAAACACACAATATTCATAGTGTTGTTTCATTCATTTTTTTTCATATTGATGTCAGTTTGTTGGTGAGGTTGGAGGACAGAGATATGACTGCACCAGACTGCGTCTTCCTCACTGATAACAAAAGGAGAGCAACCTCAGCCATCGCTCGTGCTCAGTAACAGCCCAAGAAAACAATACATCAGCCCTCTTTCTCACTTTTTGAAGGAACATCGACATAGATGATGCTCTTATGGGGCTTTTCCGCTCTGCTCTACTCGCCTTTAGTATCAGGTACTTTTCTGGGGGTCGTTTGCATTACAGGATAGTACCACCTCAGTGTAACTGGTTGTCATAGCGACGCCCTGTGGAACTACTGTAACGTCACCTTTAAGGTGACAAAGAAATGCACGGGGAGGAACAAGAGGAAAAAGAGAGACACAAGGAATGATATCGATGGAATGGTGACTACATTAGTTGTAATAATAATATGATAATGGTGGGCATGGGTTTGGGCTGTTCAGGTTATTCTGGCCATTGATGAGGCTGTGACGATTCTCTCTGACCAATCAGTGGTCTGCAGTGTTTTTGCATCACTTTTTAGTATCTTATAATACCTGGTCGGCCTTTTTTGCAACCCCAGCAGAGCAGGTCCCTGGTACCAGGTGGTAAGTGTTTTTTTTCTCTCAACGGAGAACCAAAAAAGGTGAGTAGAGCTGGTACCATGTCAGGGAAAAGCGCCATTAAAACCAGTTATGTTGCCACATTTCTCTTTCCAAGATTGTGTGTTCACACTTCAATGGACTAGTCTGACCAGTGTGATGTGAACACGGCGTGGTGATAGGTCCGGTAATTAAAGACTCCAATACCATCATTCCTTCATCACGGCGAATAGTTACCGCTGTGCAATTTCCAAATTATACTAGTGTGAGTTCACATTTGAAAAAACAAAAAGAAATTGCATTTTTAGGCTGTAATTAATCAAACTCATAATAAATGTGCAGATGCCATCTTAGCCTTCTAATCTCCTCCAGTTCACTGACGTAAAGCAAAAGAATGTCAAGGTGGGCGGAGGTCTGCATTAAGGAAGATGATGAGTACAGAGCGGTGTGTAATGAGAGAGGGCTGTAATTACACTCCCATCATTCTGCTGCTTCAGGACGAGAGGAAGCAAACAGGCAGATAAAGTAAAGCATTTCAATGATCCAGCAGTCGACTTCCAGACATGTGGCTTATCCTTGAATCACAGAGGAACCCGGCGCTGCTCATCATAAGTCGAGACCATTTCACTTTGGTAGGCTCAGAGGCTCAAACGCCATCTGCGCTTTATTTAAGTGCACTTTAGTTCAGGAAGATAATTGACCATAACAGTCTGTTTCCCTTAACTAGAGGAGCAGAGACAATCAAAAAGAGTGACTTTAGTACTCGACAGCCAACCTGGAGAAACCCCACGCTGTAAATCCCTCCAAGCTTTATGGTGCGTAGCTCAAGTCCATAAATGTAAGATTATAGTTGTCTTACCAGCTGGGTCCTCAGCACTATTTATGTTTTCTAGCTGGAGGAGTGTGACAGATTTCTCTGGATGGGTGATGTAGTCTGCAGGAGGAGGCAGAGCCGTGTACAGCCGTCTGCCTGGATTGGCTGCACATTTTGTCATCCCATCATCTCCTGAGAGAAACAAAATTGAAATAAGAGGAGACCATATGAACCCCAGGAGAGCAAGGAGACCGGCGCAATGGTGCGTTAGTAGGTTGATGCATGTTTATTTGAAAAATAGAAAGATCATGACATATGGTTTTCATTTGTGAGCCGCAAGTTTCACAAAAAAAAATCTGAACGCGATCTTACCGTTGGCAGTGTCCAGTTTCGACGCAGTTGTTTTCATATGTTTTTTTTTGGCTGAGGTCTCCACGCCGCATGGCGAGCCGGCGTCTTTTTCCAATTTGGGAGCTGCTGGGAAAAGCTTCTGGAGCACCTTTGACTGAAATACTAACACCAAAAAAAAAGAAGAGAAGAACACATAAAATAACATCTTATTCGCGGTAATTGTCAGGTGCTTCATTACGTCACTGCAATCACACAGTGGAATTGACTGAATCTGCACAGCAAGTCATAAACCCACATGAGCATTTATGACCAACAAAGACGAACAAAACATCAAGTCAAAATCCGTAACCCACTTGGCTCGCCTGCTGATTGTGTATAAATGCACCGATCAGCCGTAACATTGAAACCACTGCATGTTTACCATAGAATATAGTGCAACAGCCCTGCGATAAATTCTCCCCTCAGCAGGAGTTTTATGTTCCTAATGTGTTTAGTTCAAATTCTAATTAATCTGTTTGAGATAAGTGTTGACATATCTTAATGATTGTTATTGAGACTGTAATTTGTGATGCTTTTGTAACATACTGGTTTATACTGAGAGGCACTGCAGATATATTAGGGACATAAAATCATCCTACGGGGGAGAATTTATTGCAGGACTGTTGCATTATATTCTAAACATGCAGTACTTTTAATTTTATGGCTGATGGGTGTATACACCTGGGGGTAATTAGTCACATAGGCAGCCTGGTTACAAATGCCACTATGGACACTTTGGTGCTAATCGCATCTACCCTGTATGTGTACTTGCCCAAATGTTAAATGCAAATACTACAATGCCACTGTGCTTGAGTGAATAACTGAAATTTCCACGAAACTGGAATAACAGAATCCCAAATGTCAGCTAAGTTTGTTTATAAGTGTCAACCGCTGGAGAATGCAGAATTAGTTTCTAGCTGTTGACCGGATGGGTGTGATCACATATTTTAATGATTGTTATTGGGACTCTAATCTGTGAAGCTGTTGAACTGCACTGGGTTATGCTGAGAGGTGTCCCTTACATTATGTCACTCTGTTGCATATTAGTGGGATGACCAAAATATTAGGGACACCTCTGAATATAACCTATTACAGTTCAACAGCATCACAAATTATAGTCCCAATAACAACCATTACAATATGTCAACACCTCTATCAAACAGATTCAATTAAGAAAAATCAACATAAAACTCAGGGATTGCAGGGCTGTTGCATTATTTCATTCAGTAAACATGCAGCGGTTTCAATGTGACGGCTGATCAGTGTATATGGGCCGCTGTTCTCTGTTCTTATTTGCACATTTGTTGTGCACTTGAAACTGTGTTTTGTAAAAATTAATAAAAACTGAAAACCGTATAGTGACGCTGAGTGTGGTTCTGTGTATTATCGTCGGTGTGCGAGCTCAGCGGGTGACGCAGCGGCTCCACGGTGCAACATGTGCGTTTGTTGACAGCGAAGCAGCAACCCTGCTCTCGCGAGACTTGGCGAGCTAATCCCGTTAGCCGATTCTAGTTAGCTAGCCACCTCCAAATAAAACACACGGCGCTGTTTCTGCGCGAGGTCAATCACGGAAACACTCACCGTCTTTCCTGCGCGCCATGCCAGCTCGCTCCAAGCTCGGCAAGTCCCGCACGGGTGGCTACGCGACTCGACTTAGCATGCTAGCACTGCCGACGGGGCTAGCTAGCTCGTATGCTAGCTTTAAAGTTAGCGTTTGCCTCTGTGGTTTGCTCGAATCTCAACGCGGGTTAACCCGCGCCGCGCACACGGAGTGAACCGCCGTGCGCGTAGCGTTCTACGTTAAAGTTAACGTAACAACAACGACTACGTGTCGTTACGGTCCAGGAGAGCGCGGCCGGACCGAGTGTCTCCACTAGCAGCGGCAGCAGCAGCAGCAGCACCCCAATACTAACTCACGCTGCAGGGACCGAGCGCAGCGGCGGCTCGCCAACTAGCCCAGCCTCCACCCACACCAGCAGCAATTTGACCTGAACTTCGTTGTCTTATCAGCTACTTATCCCTCATGTTATTAATTAATCCTCAGTGTGGAGTAGTCGAACTTTCTCTTAAAATCGGCTCACACAGCAGCCATGTCAGATGTCATGGCGACGCAAAAATCAGTGAAAGACGCGTTTGGTTCCACTGAGGCAAAACTGCTTTCTCGCCAAACCACCAAGACGATGGCTACTGTAAACTGGCGGCTTTCTTGTCGCGGGTGTGCGCGGCGCGGCGCGTCAGGTCAGCCTGCAGCTCCCCGTTGCGTTTGGCTGCGGTAGCGGCGGCGGTTCCGGGGCGTGCGCACACCGAGCCAGCTGTAGGACGCGGGGCGGGTGAGGGAGGGGGGGTAAGGGAGGGGGGTGAGCGGGGAGGCGAGCGCAGAATGCTAAGCAGGCGCCTCGTGGCTCAGCATCAGCACCGGGCTGAGTTAGGATTTGCGCACCCTCCAAACTTGGCTTGGGACTTCAGCATGTGAACGGGCTTTTTTGCAGGAGGAGGATCCACCTAGAATGTCAGCTCTGAAGAAGGTAAACCCCTCCACGCTCTCTCCTTTTTCGCCCTCTCTCATATTAATCTTGGGGCACTCTTAAATTATGCACCGTGCAAACATTGTATCATGTCATCTTACAGTAAATCAGGTGGTGCATGCAGTAAATGGCAAAAAAAAGAAGGGTGTGTTTTTAAAACAGTTTGGTGGCAGGGTTTTTTTCTTAGTTGTGCAAGATGACCACTTTTGGATTGATGGTGAAATGTATGAATGAATGTAAAATACTGTTAAAAAAAAAAGCTCCAAAATGTAAATTTGTTTAATCCCTTGTCAGTGATCACGGTGAATGAAATGCAAGTGGGGTTTTTTTTTTCCCATGTTTTTGCATGCACGTAAATGATATTCACACTGTCTGGTACAGTATGTGTTGCTCCTGCACTTAAATCCAGGAAGGGGGGGAGGCTCGGATGAGGAGCATCTCGAGCAGAAAGAAAGCCGTCTTAGTGCAAGGTTAAGTTCTTAAAAGGATGTCATGTCAGGCTTGATCTCCCCAGACTCATCTTGTTGTGCACTGTCACACAATACTGTATCTACCATGCTGACTGTGTTCTCCGTGGGCGGATGAGCTCCCCTGACTGTGTCTGACAGAGCCCCAGCCCGGCGCTGGCGACTCTGAATGAGACTGAGGCTCCTTGCAGCTTAACAAAAGAAGACATTGGCTGAGTTGTGGGTTCCGTACGAATCGGGAAAACTACACAGACCTGTGTAAGCGCGTTACATAAAGCCCCGCGGTTAGCACATGCACATTTCCCACAAGCCCACTGATTACCAAGTAGTGTATTGTGTGAATGGGCGATTATTGCTGGCGGTGGGACTCAGGCTTCTTTTATTTTCGGGGGTGGGGGGGGGGACTCTTGCAGAAGCGGAACCCAGAGTTTTGCGTGAAGAAGCTCATCGCCACTCTCGTCCGTACACTGACACGTTGATTTTATTAAATGGCGAGCATTGGCGTCTCAGCCCCCGATAGGTCTTGAACGATCGAGCCACACAAGAGCGGGGGAAGTTGTGTGCCCGAACGCCTGCTTCGGCAGTGCTGCCGAATGCTCGGCGCTCGGCACACGTTGTGACTGACAAAGTGCTCGCTGCCAGCACTCACATCGTCAGACATCATAATCACAGGTGCTAAAAATAGGGAGCCATATTCGTTGCAATGCTTTAGAAGCTCAATGGAATTATTGCTGTGCACCCTCACGGCTAGAAGTTTATTACCAAAAAACATTCCCTCATGCCGTGTTCTAAAACCCTGCTCAGCCATAAAAAAAAAACATCTCTACTTTTATAAATGAGCGGCCGGGCAGCCTTTCCTCCAACGCGGCCACTTCCGTGGGACTTTGACGTGCGACTTTGTGGACGCTTCTCGTCGTTGGGTCACATGATGCTCGGCACAGCTGTTTGTACATTGAAAGTCCATTTTCCTGCCGTACAGCAGCGCGAGTTTGAGTCCTGGCAGAGTGTTCTGTGCACATTCATTATGCAAGTGGGGAGAAGTGATATAGAGCGGCAGCAGCAGCGGCGGCAAGCGGTCAGGAGCGAAATGTAATTACCTTAAATCAATGAAGAGCGTTATTGACAGTGTCTTTGCTTATGGATTTGGGCGCATAGATTATCCGGGGTGTAAGTGTGTGCGCGCAATATGCTTGCTTATGTAGCCTGTCAATACTTGACCGAGAGGGAAGCCGTGGGCGGACGGGCGACAAACGGCAGGCTCGCGGGTAGATCTCAGCTCCGAAAGTCGTAATGTGCCTGGAAAATAAATTACTTATTGCCCTCTGAGCTTTAAGAGGGGAGGATGACCTTTCACCTCGTCCACACCGGCGCCTCTGTTTTAACAGCATCAGCTCATACGAAAAGGAGAAATCCTCTCTCTACCAGGCAATGAAAAGGACGAAAAACCACCACTTGCAACAGAGAACAAACTGAAGGTAGCTTGGTTAAGAAAACCACCGACACTACTTTGAAACGACTCGCTGGCACACATAAAAGCGCTCGCCCACGCAAGCGCGCCCTGTTGTCAATGGGAAGCCTGCGCGGTCTTTGCCTGCCTGACAGTGACACCGCAAGGCTCTCAAGCTCCGCTCCAAGATGCACGGCAAGGCGTGAACCTCTACGTGGATGCGCTGGGCGGCTTCACCCCGGCGTGCAGGGAAGGAGCGGGCGGAGGTGGAGTAGTCTGGACTAAAAGTAAATGTTGAAACATTCAGCAGCCTCCTTTCTTATTCACTCACCGAGACGGATGTGTTCCCACTCCTCCCAACCCACCCTGCCCCCCCCCCCACCTCCCTCTTATTTTTATCCCTCTACTCTCTCACTTTAATGCTTTGTCTTATCTCACACAGCCGTGCACGCACCTTCATTTTCCCTCTCTCTCTCTCTCTCGCTCTCTCTCTCTCTCTTTCTCTCTCTACCTCTCTCTCCTTCTCTCTCTTTCTGCCCGTCTACATCTGTAATAGTTTGGCCCCGGCGGAGGGATGCAGAAGGAGCGAAGTGGATGGATTGGACGCAGTTTTATGGATATAATAATGCACGGCTGTTAGTTTTTGTGTTCGGTATATGCACATCTTTCTGTGGGTGTCAGTGTGTTCTCTCTCTCACTCTGTAATAGCTCCACCGTAGCCCTGAAGCCCTGAGTCAGATGGGACACATTGCAAGGTCCATTTAAAAAAAAAAAAAAAAATCTTATATCATACTTTAATAATCCCACAAGGGGAAATTACATGTCTGCATTTGACCCATCCATTAGTGCACACACACCACATGTATAGTTACTGCACACACCGGAGCAGTGGGCTCTCTACGGTTACAGCGCCCGGGGAGCGTTTGGGGGGTAAGATGTCTTGCTCAAGGGCTCTTCAACTGCATTAAAGGTGGGAGAAGCGCTGTCCTTCAAGCTGCCCCACAACCACACTCAATTTTTCTTGCCAGTACCGGGAAGCGAATCACAACTTTTCGGCACCAAGCCCACCTCTCAACCTTTAAGTCACTGTTGCCCCCCCGAAAAATTAACAAGCTTGTATCCTATCTGTAGCTTTTCCCTTTTCCCAAATTGCCCGGTCGTGAATGCAAATATTTCGAAGCCGCTCTGTGGTGTCATCGCTCAGGGTCGCCTCGCCCACTGCCAGACAGACGAGTGCATCTCCATCATGGCGGCAGCGGCCCCTCGAAAGTCGGCGCGGCAGACAGATGGTTGTCAGTGTTGAAACACTGAGTGGAAACAGAGGTAAATCATCCTGCGCTCGAAATAGGAATCATAAATGCGTCCCTTAAGGGCCATTGCATTCAGTCTAGATGCGCGGTTTGATCCTACAGCAAGTGCAAAGACCCCTGCAAAAAAACCCAAAAAAACCAAACCAAAAAAAAAAAAAAAAAACACCATAGTGTTCCAAGTATACTTGAGGTCTCCCTTGTCGAGCACAAGTCCTAATACCATTACTGTTGGCAAAGAGCCCAGCTCATTTACAACCGAGTCTTTACCAGAGCCTTTAAACTAAGCAATGAAGTTGAATATATTGGCTTAATAAAATCGTTCGTTTTAATAAAAGATCATCAAGGAAGCAGAATTTGTCCACCGAGGCAGAAGGAAGAAATTTGATTGAGCTCCGGAGTGTTATTACCCGGGGTTGTAATCATGCGGTCAAGCTGTTTAACGCTGGCTGCAGTTTTTTTTCCGTCTGCAGGGTTTTACCTTGTTACTATCATTTGAGGAACAAATACTTAACATCGTATGTGGCGAAATCTGCGGTCTGCGGATGTTTTTATGGCAGGGACGCGCCCGCGTGTCAGGAAACGGCCGTTGTCGCTGCTGTTGGAAAGACGACAGCGGTGCGCGTTAACGCAGCGGCGCCGTCCTTCGCCGGCTGCATCTGAAGGCTGAATTAGTTTGATTTTTTTTTTGAAAGCACCTTCAAACGCGGAGAAATGCATCCTTCTTTCCCCAAATGTGAAGGATTCAACAGATGGGTATCCCAGAATGCATTCGACCAAGGCCGCAGCCCCCCGAAACTGAGACGCAGCTATTTTGATGAAGGTCCTGCTCGGGCTCAATAAATACAAACAGATTCCACCAAGCCGTGGCCATCAAGGAGATAAATTTGATATGTTATCATCTCAAGATGATAAGAAGTCAAGCGGAAACGTTCTGATTAGTTTGAGCGTCATCTGGCGGGCGATTTACGGCGCTCGTTGTCTCTATTGTCCACTGTGTCGTTTATTACCTCCGAGGGTTTTGACGAAGGAAATAGCCGCCTCGCCACCCGGCTCGCCCTCCCAGCGCCCGTTCCGTCACCACGGTCGTGTCGCCTGTCTCAGTCTCACAGACCGCTCCTGTAGATGATGCCTTTTGTGTTTTTTGTCAAGACAAAAAAAAAACAAAAACCCACGTTGTTCCGTGTGAGGCGACGACTGCTGTCCGGCTCTGCAAATGCAGAATATTCCTGCGCCCATTTAAATCAGCGCGCGACGAGCTTGAGGGTGTCTCAGTTATCTCGTAGCATCTTTGCATCTTTGATTCAAAGTGTTAATTGAACTGTGCAGGGACTTTTTTTTTGAGGCCTCTGTTTGCCAGGTTGCTCTCTGCCTGCCTCACATTAAAAGGTGTAATTTGTCCACTCGCATGCGCCTCGTCTCCTATAGTAATTGCTGGAGCGACTCATCACAGCGCCCTATCCCCTGCTCGGTCCGCACGCTACTACATTCGATAGCCTGGCGGTGGGGCAGTGGGGGGCAGACAAGCGCTCAAGGCAGACAGGAGGAGCTTTTGAAATGCATTGGAGTGACTCCGCTTCCCGGCCGTCCTCTCAGATCTCCATTAGCTCATGAAGAGCTCCACTCCAGCTCTCAGCAGCGGGCGGCAAGATATCCTATTATAAAGGGCCACTTGTGATAATTGACCGTACCCGGCAAAAAAGAGCATGTGGAGATGGAAGGCAGTGGGTCTGCACGTGCGGTTTTTATACCCATGCAGCAGGTATTTGTTTTCGCGCGTATCCTCCGACGCCGCGGGGACAAGAAGAGGTTCCCGTTGGCCTCTCGCCGCCGCGGCCGAACTCGCCGCGAGCCTCTGATAGTGTGCAGAAGCATTAAATGAACCTGGTGCACTGGAGCTTGGCTTGTTTGGAGGCATTTACACCAAAGTCCAGCGTAGCTAGTTTGACATGGTTTGCACACGTCTCACAGTGGGCCCACTGGGAGAAAAACAACCAATATTCATTCAGTTGAATGTTGTTTTTTTTTTCTTTTTTTTCAAACTTTTCTTTTATGAACTTTCAGCTTGCATGGAGGCTATTTCTGGTCTCCACTCTCCGGTCTCATGAACAAAGAGCAGACAAAACAATCTCCCAGACAAATGGACTTTCAGTGGGAAAGTAATCAGAATGTTTATAAGCTAAGGTCTTTTATAGAGACCTGATATCAGGGAGAAAAGTTTCTTTAAAGATTCAAATGTCTGACTCACCGGCGCTGGCCCATTTGATTATTCAGCTCAGTCAATAAGCACACATTTGCCTGTTTCTCTCCTCTTCCTGTCTGTCCCAGTACCTGCTTATTCCAAGATGCATCACTGTATTTAATTAAAGCACCACAATTTGCTTAAAAACACACACGCACACACGCACAAAAAACAATCCATTTGATTCTCAGAAAAAAAAAAAAAACGCCTGTGAAACACA
>CAAKHG010032080.1:0-21785 GCA_901007715.1 Dactylopterus volitans
GCTGATCACAGTGTGGCATCGAATTTACAGGAAGTACGGAGAGTTAAAAAAAAAAAAAAAAAAAAAGTCAGTTTGGTGTGTTTTCACATTTGGTTTCTTTCAGCTCTGGACAGGAACGTCATTTTAAATGACCTCCGACCTCTCGTTAGCAAACCTCAAACATGTCCACGAGCTAGTGAAACACTGATATCATGTTGACAAACTAAAGCTTGAGTAGCAGACCAGCAAAGCTTCCTACCAATGTTGGTGTTAGGGTTGCAAAGGGGCGGAAAGTTTCCGGAAACGTTCCACGGGAAGCTAAGCTGGGGAATTTGGGAAATATTCCAAATTGGAAACTTTCTATGGAAATTATGGGAATTAACTATAGCTACGTGTAGGTAGCTATAATAAGCTGGCCTCTTAAATGATTAAATCAGTTTTGCCGTTTGATTAAGTTGGACATCCTGGCAGGAGGCAAGTTACTTAATGATAAGGTTGCAAAGAGGAAGAAAATTTCCGGTAGTATTCCGGAAACTTTCCATGGGAAGTTAAGCTGGGGGAATTTTGGAAATATTCCAAATTGGAAACTGTAGCTATATCCTGTATATAGCTATAATAAGCTGGCCTCTTAAATGGTCAATGAAATGAAAACTAGCTTACATTTAGCACTTAACTTACCAGCTAGCTAGCTACTGTGTGAATAGATTTTTGTTTAATTTTTGCAAGTTAAACAGTAATACCATTATAGATCAAATATATTTACCCCATAATGTTATAAAAAACTTCCTTGACTTTCTATAATGGGCAGGCTCAACTGTGTGGCTTCACTAGTCTTGTGCTTTGGGCTCAAAAGTGTGGCCTCCAGGGTTTAAGCAGTCATCTGTGCATGTGATGGAGGCGTGCACAGTGCACGCAGGGGGCGTGGCCTCAATAGCCCTGCAGTAAGCAGTGCTGTGTGCATGTGACTGAGGAGTCTACTCGCATTAAATCTGCTTGTTTTAGCCAAGATGATGCTACAATTTATATACCTCAACTATATTTAAGTTCCCTGTTGAGGGCCAACCTTCAGTTTTGTAAATTTCTGTTTTATTCCCATAAATTCCCGTTAATTCCCATAAATTCCCGTTAATTCCTATAAATTCCCGTTAATTCTCATGGAAAGTTTCCAACTTTGAAAATTCCAAGAATTTTGCAAACCTCGTTGGTGTCGATGCTTTGTGCTCACGGCGGTTCATGGGTCGGTGGGTGGCGCTGACAGGTCACCCTGTTCCAGGTAAAGTCTTCCTGGGTCCCCGCAGACTCTACCAGCAGCTGGAGGAGCTGCAGCACGACCTGGCGGTGGTGGAGGAGGTCTCGCTGCTGGTGGGAACGCTGAGCGGAACCTACCAGGTGACGTCATCAACATGACCCTCGTACTTGCGTTTCTGCCAACCTTCTTTGAAACAAGGAAATATCACTGATGGAGACGGCGCTCTCTGTAACCCCCCTCACACCGATATCCGATGTCATACTTCCATTCCTGTAATGATGTTGTCAGGAGTAGAAGAATTAGCACCACCTACTGTTTATCTTGATGAACGTAATATCACAACAGGGGATGAGAAGGAGCATGAATTCATTGTCTTTCTAAATTCTGCAAAAATCTACACCATATCTGGATTTATCCATCATCCAACTTTTTTTATGCCCCGTCTGGATCTCACATTTTTTGGTTCATCAGTGAGAATTTGTACCTCCATGAGATGAAAGTGTTGCTATGATGCACATGCCTGAGAACAGAGCGTCGTCAAGCAAGCGCTTCATAGCAAGATCAGTACCTCAGGTCACAGCTGGAGCAGGAAGTAGCTCCGCTGCTGCTGCGCCCAGGTCACTCTGGATCTTCCTCACGTGTCCTTACCAGAACCTGAACCCCGCCGTGGCTCAGGACTGGTGCCTGGCTCTGCAGAGGCTCATCCGTCTGAAGGAGGAGGAGATCCAGAATGCCAACAAGTGTCGCCTTCGTCTGGCTGTGCCGGGAAAACCTGACAAGTGAGTGTAAGGACACAAGAACACGGCTAGGTTCAACTGTAGCCTTGTGTGTTAATGTGGTCCACTACTTATGCATCTTTCTTGCAGGTCTGGACATCCAGTGAGCATCACGGTGGTCTTTAACACTCCCAGCCCCCTCAGTAAGATCTCTTGGGTGAACCGGCTTCACCTTGCTAAGATCGCCCTCAGTAAGTCCGTGTATGTGTAAATGCACCTCTAAAACCGGACCTGCCTTCTTAGTCCAGTAGACACCAGCACCAGGACCTCATGCTCTACTGAATGCACCTTTGAAGTTGATGCATTTTCATAAAAAAAAAAAAAGATCTAATAGAATCGGTCGTGGATGAACTGAGCTCAGTCCGGTTGTTGTGTATTCGTGCTCATGTAAACCTGGTGTAGACGGGTTTGCCCGATAGCGGCATCGGCTGATGTTAGCTCTGCCAGAGGCCTGAGAGTTTGTGGGGTTCTTTACAGCATCTTAGCTGTTCCCCGGACTTTTCTGGACTGAGGTTTCAGATAATGATCTGGAATCTGTTGGAGCCATTCTCAAAGTTTTGGGGTCACAGCCCCTAGTGCTCCTGTTACCACAGGGATCAATTCTGCTTTGTCCTTCCACATTTCTTGCAGTTGTTCCTTCAGCCCTTGGTACTTCTCAGTCTTTTTTGTGTTTATTCTTTATGTTGCTATGAGCCGGTGTTGCCACATCTACAACTACCGCCCTCTTTTGCTGTTTGTCGACCACCACTATGTCCCCCACAGAACCTTAGCCCTGTTGTTCTCAACCGCCTTTGGTGGCATGTCCCACCAGGACTTGAGTACTTCTAGTCCGTACTGGGTACAGATGTTCCTGTACACTATCCCACCTACTCAGTTGTGCCTCTCCGTGTACGGCGTTCCAGCTTGCATCTTGCATCTTACATCTTACGGTTGGGTAGATAATGGGTGCTTTCACCTGGGTCCACGTTAGCTGTTAGGGAACCAGGGCATACTGATGAAAAATGCACTACTGGAACAATGCATAAATGGACAAGGGCGGGAAAACACCGAATTGTTGGAACGCTACTACTCAAGCAATCCCAGTGAAAGGGGGGGTATATGCAAAAGATGTGGGACCTATGGATAGTGCATGCTGTACAGTATAAATAAGGATATTTACGGCTTAGGTGTGACTTCAGTTCATTTGGGGGTGTGTGTGTTTTTGCAGGACAGGAAAACACTCCGGGATGGGAATGCTCTGAGGAAGACGCAAAGACCAAAGCTCCCTTCAGCTTTCCTCTGTTGACCTGTAAACTTCCAGTTTTCTCCTTAAAACCGTCGCTAAAGGTAAGATATTTTAGATGTTTGGAAAACACAGAATATGTAGCGTTTTTTTTTTTTTTTTTTTTAAATTTGATTCATAAAATACTGATTTTTGCAACAGTGCACCAGGCTTGGAGGTCTCCAAATCTCACCAGGACTAACCTGCTTAAATAAAACCTGGATAGTAATATTAACAATTATAATAATAGTACTTGACGGTCTTAGCCAGACACGGCTTATTTACATCAGTCTTCGGAGGCTGCCGAATGATTTTTCAGAAAACACGTCGCTGTACACGTTTAACAAGCCTGCATGCTTCTGCTTGTGTAGATGAAGGCAGCTCTTCATAGTCCATCTCAGTCCAGCCTGCTGGGTTTCTGCACTGTCAGTATGTCCTTACCGCAGGGCTACCTCTGGGTGAGTATGGGTAGTTGCAGCACTGCCAGCCACCACTGGGGGGTGCACCAGTCCACCTGCGCCAACTTGAAATTTACTCTTTTGTGTCTGAGTGGACACTTTTTTTTTCCACATACAAAACCAAACTAAACACTTACTCAGAGTTGATGTTGTTTACACGTGTGTGTGTGTGTGTTTGTGTGTGTGTGTGTGTGTGTGAGACACCGTGGTTTATGTGGTCGACTCACTTTTGGAGACGAGCCCAAGTGGCCATTCAGAGAACTGCAGTTTTTGGCACTTGCGCACTGGTTTCTTGTCGGCTCAGGTGACTGACCGTCCAACCATCCATCATGGTCTCATGAATGTGATGAATAAATAAAAAACAAAGTATAATTTAAAAAAATAAATTTGACTCACATTTTTCAAACAGATACTGTATTTTAATATACGCCAAACACTATTTGAACTAGGGGACAGGAAATGAGAACGTGCAACATCTACTCTGAGGTAAACTTTTTGTTCCCATGGTTGCCAGGTCGCCGGTGGGGGAAGCGGCTCCAATCAGGGCGAAGTCGAGATCTTCTCCTTGAATCGGGCATTCCCCCGTCTGGTCAAGACCGTCCCGCTGAGGGCGCCGGTCCTCTGCCTGGAATATGTGACGGAGCAAAGTCACATGTCAGAGGGGACGAAGGCGCAGGGAGACCAGACTGCAGCCAAGACGGGGAACATCATCTGTGTTGGTCTGCAGGACGGCAGGTCGGTTAGCTCTACTGACACAGCCGAGACCACAAGTATCCCATAATGCCAACCTGTTGCCGTCCTCTCGTCTCCCCAGCATTCATGTGTACAGTAACATGGACACAGCGGTCCAGTGCCTGTTGACCTTGGTGACCCCTGACAGCTGTCCGGTCCTCAGTCTCAAACACTCGCTGCCTTTCCTCTTCGCCGGATTGGCCAACGGCAAAGTGGCCGTGTACGCCAGGAAGACTGGAGGTAGGTTCTCACAGACGTCGCGCGAGTTCGCGCGTCACACGACTCACGACTCACGTGGAGTTTTATTTTGCCTCCTTGATCGCTGGAGCCAGAAATGCGAGTGTCTGTGCTTTCAGAGAGACTCTGGGACGTGAACTCGTGCAGGCTGGTGTCTCTGGGTTCTGGGCCCGTCTGCTGCCTGCTAACTCTGGAAGATGTTGTGTGGGCCAGCTGTGCAAACCAGGTGACCGTCGTGGAAGGATCCAGCCTGGTCACTCAGGTACGCCGTCCATCAGCCGCTTGGAGTCAGTCTGAAGGGCTAGTGTGTCAATCATTAAGTATGCAGCCTAGAATCAATGACTGAGCAATGTTCCTACAAAGAAAGAAACTGTATCAAAGAAATTAAAGGTTACTTACCTGACCGTAGTTCACTGAAGCTATACCCCGTCACATCTTCTCTATGTACAGGAACAGACAAACATCGTGTTTGAACCTCTGAGTGGACATTTTCTCTCTTTCATGAGTGGTTGGCTGAGTTGCTATATTGTCAGATTTCTTCTATCCATATTTTTATGGCCTGTAAAGCTGACTCTGAAATGAAGGAAGCTAGCTTGGCTGGCTAATACGGAACATCCATGTAATATGTCGACACCAGCTGATGGGTATCGGCGGCCGCTGGTTTAGAACAAGAAGGCTGATTAGCAGTGATTGCCCGTGACTTCCTGGGCCGTGATCCGAGTGAGTGTACAGGTCCTCTTGTCTGTCTCGCATCTGCAGAGCTTTGAGGCCCACTCAGATCCAGGCTCCAGCGTCAGCCACATGGTGCGCTCGGGTGGAGGGGTGTGGATGGCCTTCACCCGCAGCTCCTCCATTCACCTCTTCCACACAGAAACTTTGGAACCACTGCAGGAAGTTAACATCTCCACCCGCACTGCCCACCTGCCAGCAGGCAAGTAAAAAAAAAAAATGATGTGATGGTCCCGATTCAGTTCCAGACCCCTTAGCAACAGCAGTGGTGTTGATCATGGTGCAGGTTAAAATTCTGCATGTATTCCAGGTCAGGTTAGCGTCTCCTGCTTGCTGATATGTCAAGGTATGCTGTGGGTGGGGACCAGCCAGGGCATCATCCTCAGCTTCCCTGTGCCTACTCTGGAGGGCATCCCCAAGATCACAGGTCAGCCAACAAGATCAGAAGTCAGAAAACAATATCTCTAATTCACAAGATCACTGCCGCAGATTCTATTTAATTGGACAAACAAGAGTTTTATCTTTATTCCTTCATGAATCCTTATATTGTTGTTGTTGTTGTTGTACCTGTACTGAGCCAGGAAGTTGTTGTTAAACTGTAAGCTGAACCCCAACAAAAGACTAAGAACCACAACAGGAAATGTATTTTTCATAATATTTCTACCAGAGTTGTGGAGTCTGATGGTTCTTAAATCTTAGCTGTTCCTAACAACAGCCTTCTGGACAGAGAACTCAGATGTTGCCGCTCAGTACCACTTGGATCACTGCGGACTCGTCCACATCTGGCCCAGTTTTGTCCGACCACTGGTTAGCGAGAAGCACGAGAGGACAGTTGTAAAAGATGTGGCAATCTCAGATGATGGAAGAAGATGGAGAAGTACCAGTGGCTGATTGAAGAGCTGAAGCAGATGTGGAAGTCCAAAGTGGTCCCAGTGGTAATAGAAGCAACCCCATGCTATATTTGGAGATCTGGTTGCTGATGTAGGTATTACTAGTTCCAAGGACCGGCCTTCCTCCAGACTTGCTAGTGTTGCATGTGTTGCCATGAAAACAAAAGTTTACATCTTGAACAAAAGTTATTTACAAACATCTACATCCTGTTGATCCTAAATAAATGACACACATCATTGTACTTCCTGTGTGTCGCCATATGAGACAAGTTGGATTCTACTGGAACTGTGCTTTCATTCAGGTAAAGGGATGACTTCTCTGAATGCCCACTGTGGTCCAGTCGACTTCCTCGTATCCACGTCCAACATCCTGGCCTCCGACATGCTCAGACGGGACTCCGTACTCAATGGCAGCGAGGAGGGCGCCAGTGGTGAGGGACAGGGAGGAGGTAAAGGGGATGCGGATGGAGGGAGTCAAAACCTGAAGCGGAGCAACAGTCCCGGAGACTCAGGAGCTCCTCCGTGGAGGGATGAGCAGCCCAAGCGTCTCCTGCTTCAGTACCGCCTCCATTCCACCTGTCAGCTGCCCGGGAAGCTGCTGACAGCCCGGCCGGACCAGGACGGCCCAAGAGCCGCCCCAGACTCCCTGGAGCACAGCCCAGAGGACGGCTCCATCTACGAAGTGAACGAGGACCCAGATGTGTGGGTGAGAGGGCGGCCGGTGGAGCTGAGGAGAGAGGGTGAGGCCAGGCGCAGCAGGGTCACCTCGACGGCCATCTTTTGTGGAGGCCGAGGATACCGCCGGATTGGACAGGCGGCCTCACCTGACACTTGCTCAGACTCCAGTCAGTGCACACTGCTAGTTTGGCAGCTACCTCTAACTATCAGCCAGTGACGGCCGATTGACACCAGCCGCCGACACCAACACCGGCACGAGTCGACGAGACCGTCACATCTCAGATCAAAGAGGCCGAGAACATGTAACCAGTGTCGAGTTTCATGTCTGGTTTGGTTTTCCAATTAAAAAGTTGTGAACTCTACATTTCTGTTCTGGTCAACGTGGTAGCAGGAAGTGCAGGTGGGAATTGCACATGTGGAATTCAGGGAAGGCCACCAGACTGACGGGGGAGGACCTTTCCCTCATTTTTGGTGAATGAATAGCAGTGTAACAAACACCTGCACCGCATTTGTTCTGTGAAGCCACAGCAGGACTGCAGGAGGACCTTAAACCAGCCCTCACATGCAGACTGTAGGAGCAGCAAAGAGTGAGGAACTGATGGTGGACGTTGTGACGACGGGTTGAGTCTGTTGCAAGAATGGAAGCGCGAACGCTATCACAGATATGATCATACACATGGTAGCGCTTTGAATTTAGATTTTTCATTTTTGAAAATAAATTAATAAAACAATTTAATGTGTTTAAATATTTCACCAGTCAATTAAGATGTAAAAATTTCAGACAGTTTGATAGAAAAATGGAAAGGAAAAAAAATTTCAGTACTTTTTTGAAGCTGGATTCCACTGACCTGAGGACTTAGTGGTATGTGCTCATTTTAAATTTAGAATTAACAAATAATGCAGCAATTATTGCTAGAAATGAGCGCCCTCTTGCTGACGCAAGTGGAAGTCACCCGACGGTGGTATGTTTCAATTTCTTTGAGGTCTTGGCACAGAGAGAACCAGCATAACTGAGGTTGCTTGAAGGTAGAAACCTGGACAGAGACACATGTTTTGATAAGAGACTTCAACTGTGAGGTCACAGGTGATCTCTGACCATCATCTGGCCCTGCAGCGGTTGTGTGTGAAAATGCTAACGGCTAGCATCGGGTAAGAATCTCACCTCTCTTTTTCCTCTTTACTTTCTCCATCAACGTCCTGCCATGATGTCCTTGCTGGGTGAATTTCAAGTGCTGTGATGCCTGTTCCAAAGTCGCTTCAAGTATCATGATGCCTCTTCCAACATCGCCTCTCGCACCATGATGTCTTCTCAGAGCTAGCTTCAAGTACCATGATGCCTGTTCCAAGCTCGCTTGTAGCACCAAATAATGACAGCTAAAGTTCTTTGATTTCTCCAGCTCTTTTAACACAACCCAGCTGGAAATGCTCGGAGAAGCTCCAACAGATGCAGGTAGACTTCCATAATCTCCTGGATTACTGACTACCAGACACACAGACCACAGCTGGTGCGGCGGAGGGGATGTGTGTCTGAGCAAGTGGTCAGCAGCACAGGAATACTGGAGGAGACGGTCTTCTCACCTCTCCCTTTCTCGCTGTAGACTGCCAGTAGGACACAGACACCTGTAATCTGCATAAATTCCGAGATGATTCTGCAGTAGTGGGGTGTATCAGTGGTGGTGAAGAAACTGAGTAAAGGGAACTGTTAAACCTCTTAAAGGCACAGTATGGGAATAGCCGCGTCCTCCTGAACCTGGCAAAGATGAAAAAGATGGTGGACTTTAGGAAGACCA
Organism: Dactylopterus volitans; assembly: GCA_901007715.1. Lineage (NCBI taxonomy): Eukaryota > Metazoa > Chordata > Actinopteri > Syngnathiformes > Dactylopteridae > Dactylopterus > Dactylopterus volitans. Next base: position 8,780 of record CAAKHG010032080.1, read on the forward strand.
GGGCATGTCGATACTGGGGGAGGAGGTGGAGGTGGTGGTGAAGTTCAACTATCTCTGCATTCACCTTGACATCAGACGGGGGTGGAAGTGAAACACTTATGGAAGGGGTCAAATAAGACTCTCAAGGAGCTCAGGTCCTTCAGTGTGTGCAGCTAGATGTTGCCACTCATCTGGGCCTCCATCAGTTTATCCCCCAGGTTTCCTCCCCAGTCCAATGGCCAGACAGAAAGGATGATTCAGGAGATGGAGACAGGTTTGCAGTGTGTGGCATCCAAGCACCCTTTTACATGGTCCCATCAACTCTTGAGTATGCCCACAACACTCTGACCACCTCTGCCAAAGTTCTCCCCTTCCCAGCAGGGCCAATGGGTATCGGCCACCTCTTCTTCTCGCCCTGGAAAGAGAGGTCACCTGCCCGTCAGCGCAAGCCGAAGGCCTGAGCCACCCTCCTGTGCTCTGCCGAGTGCGACTCGAGGTCGGCCAACCGCCATCACTCAGAGGCTCCTCCCTACCAAGTGGGCCAGAAAGTGTCACTTTCCACCTGAGACTTGCCATGATGGGTGGAATCAAGACAGCTGGTTCATCGGTCCCTTCGAAAAATACGGAAGATTATGAATCTGGAAGCACTTAAGCTCAAACTGCCATGGTTGATGGAGATCCATCCCGTGTTCCATGTTTCCAAGGCTAAGCCAACTCGGGTAAGTCCTCTGGTTGCTGCTGCCTCCACGGATGGCTCATGGGAGTACCTGCCTAGTCTATCCGCTACCTTCTGCAGTCCCGTCGACGACGCAGAGGTCTGCAGTACCTTATCTGTGACCTCCATCAACACCACCCAGACCAACCCATCAAGACCGCCACGATCCCAAGAACGGTCCGTCAACCACCTCCAGCCACCCCATCTCCTGAGTTACTCTCAGATGACGGTGGTGAGTGATGAGGACCCTCCATCTGAAAAAAAAAAAAAAGTAAGAGTGGATCAAGATGAATCTTTCTTGCCCCCCGAGCCCTGGACTGAAGCACAGACTGCCTTTGGCATGGACACTTGTGATTGGGCTGATGTTTGCCTGCGTAACTGCCAAATCAACAATGCTACAATGAAACGTGACTGGAATCTTTACTTCCTGGTTGTCTGTGTCGCAATTGGGTCTAAAACACGTCTGTGACAATTTGTTGTTTTCTGCAATATATATATATTTTTTAAAGTCAGGGTTCTTAAGCGTTAGTCCTAAGATCGTCTATGCTTGATTTTAACTATTCCCCCTACCTTTTTTGTACTACCTCATCAATTTTCAGCATTTCCTCAGCAAATCAGCTCAGCATTCGTACACAGTTTCTGCAGGACATGCTATTTTTACTCGTTTCACTTCACACTCCCGACTGGGAGAGACACACATCCATCAATAATGGATGAGCCAACTGTGACTTTTTAATTTCCAGCGGTGAAGTCGCGATTGTATGTGTGATCCGACAGCGACTCGCCCACCAGGTCAGCTGTGGCGTGCATCTCTCTCCATCTCGCTCTCTCCGAAGAACCTATGAGATGACTTGACGGTGCGGGACAATAAAGCACCGAACACCTCGGCAGTGATTAGAACAGGTTCCTGCAGCACATGACCAGATCTGCATGTCAGCCCACAAGTCTTCCCATGCATCTGCGACCCGGAGGGCATGTCTGCAGAGGAACTCGCCACTGTCGGAACAAGCGGCGGGTCGGACTTTCAGCTGTTACACACAATCCCGAGCTTTTAGTGCTTCTTGCCAGTCGTAGTGCCCAGATAAATAATTTACTCATGAGATTACTTTCTGGCCTCTGCAGTGCAGACATGCCTGCTGATTGGGCTCTCTGTGTGCCGTGTGACCACGACAGGGGGAGAGGAAGCCATATTAACTCCCTTCCCCAACTCCTCCAACTCCATTTAGCACGACCCAGAGGCTGCTCGCTTTAGGCTGATCTAGATCCGTCCTGCTGTACCTGGCCATCAGCAGCCTCCTCCATGAGCAGCGTAGTCCAGAACCCCTACATCGGCCGCACGCCGTCCGCTCGGGTGAGTAGCTACTTGGAATGGATTGACTGATGACAGGAGAGGACGTGTGGAGCCTGACGCGGGGAAGGGTGTGATGATGGCTCCACATCTGCTCCTCTCTTTCACTTTGTTGAGAAACTGCTGCTCTTTGTTCCATCTCGGTGGAAGTGGCTCAGATGATAGTTACATCATCATCATCATCGTCGTCAGCCTGCGGAGAGATTCTTAAATTATTGAATGACTTGGGGAGTGCATGGTCGCTTGAGTCTGGTTGAAGCACAAGAATATAATGTACCAAAAGACCGGAGTGTTTCTGCTAAGCTGGCATCTACGCAGCGTTAAAGAGGAACCTCAATCTCCTACATTCGCTGCATAAGAAATTCAAACAGGCTAACAAAATAAGTCATTATGTGTTTCGATGAGAAATATTTAGTTTTGTTATTTGCAGATCTAAGTATCTGTTAAGTGTTTACTGAGAACTGCATTTTTCTTCTGTGAACCACTAAAATAACTATTATAAAAGGAAACTGTCCTTTAAATCAACAGTGACATGTTAAATGCCATTAATCGTGTTATGAATTATTACTTTTGATGCAGTTTCACTGATTTTGGAGCTTGTGATGTTTGGTAGATTATGTCAGTCTGATGGAGCTTTGCGTTGGAATGACTTGTATTCGCCGTCTTTAATAATTCTTGGTACCAAACAAAAAAGGAACGTTGGAGATGTTTTACTAGATATGAGGATGTAAACAGGGCCAGGAGTTTGGGTTTTTTTTCCAGATATTGGGGACAATTGAAATGAACACATTTGAAAATGAATTTGGACGCAGTGAAACGGTCATCTGAATTTCGGCTGAAACCACTTGAGCGCTTCATACGTGGAGCAGTGGTGTGAGGACATCTCAAGGCAAATCTACATACAAAATTAGATAGAACATGAAGGGGCCCAAGATCTGTATCTGGAGGGTCTAGATAGATGATCTCTGCATAATCATGATTAGAAGTGTCACTTGGGATATTGTTCTTTTTCCTGACTTGAAATGTTAAACAATTAATAGCCATGAACCAAATGGACCAAATGAAAATCAAAATGCAAAGAATCCTGAATGCGTAAAACGCTGGATTTGGAGGTACGGATAACTTTGTCATCAGTATAAAGATGAACAAGAAAAGCACATTGTAGCACATTTTAGGAAAGTCACTGATGAAAGCAGAAAATAGAAGGAGTCTGAAAGTGGACAACTGAGGAACACCCTTTTATAATGATTGTATAGTGCAGCCTGCATGCTGCACTTGCACGTGTCACCTTCCATGTTAGTCTGGACCTCCATCCCAGCAAGATGCGTCAGTCATACATGACCGACACTTTGTCCTGGCATCAATGATTTATTTCAGCACAGCTGAGATGATGTTCACGGCCATGAGGCGGCGCCGAGGAGAGGCGGCGACAGCCGATTTCATTTGATCACCATCTCCCGGATGCCTGAGCCCATGTCACGCTTGGCTACAGCTCCACGGGGGTTAGCTGCGCATCGTTGGCTGGCGGTTGCTCCCGTCGGGCTGAGTTCTGCCTCCGCTGGATGGAGGTCGTCTGTGCTTGATCTAACGGCACAGTCATCTGGCCGGCGTCGTGCTGTCTCTTACTCGATTTGACAGCGATAATGATCGCAATACCAATATGCTCAAAAGGGTTCAAGATGGCCTCTTGAGGACAGAGTGATCAAATACTCAGACTGAGCCCCTTGAAACACGACACACTGATATCTATTATGAAGACAGGCATGAAGATAAACTGGTTTATGCAGTGCAAAAATTGATTAAAAAAAATTATTTTCAATAAAGGAAACTTAGGCTGAAAGTCAGTGACGGCAAATCAACGAAATCTGCAAAAAGAAACAGACAGTCGATGAAGATGGTCCGAAGACACGAGCAGGTCAGGGAGCAGGAGAGGGGTTAGGGTCCGGGGGGCGTAACAAGCCGGGCCCTGGCGGTCGCCAACCCATTATCAGAAACACGTCCCAATGCTGGTTTGTGCTGGTTGTTGGAGTTGTGTCACACCAGTTTGACGAGCTGAGGGACGGTGGCGACCAAGAGGGGAGCATCCTCTGCCTCAGCCCGTCCTGCGGCTCAGGCGGGTGTGTGTCAACTGAGCGATGTAGCAAGCTAGCATCAGACGGATAAAAAATGAAAATGAACAAGTTTGGAACGAGAGGAAGAACAGCAGCTGCCAAACGCAATGACGTCTCAGGCTGAAGAATAGCAGGAAGAACATGAATCGAATTTCAGGGTTTTTTTTTTCTCCGTTTACTAAATTACTGACACCAGACTTCATTTGATCACCATCTTCCAGATGCCCAAGCCTGGCGGCGGCGGCGGAGGAGGGGGGATGCCGCCGGGGAGTCGCGACAACAGCGTGATATGCCGAAGCAGCAGCATCAGCAGCGCCAGCGGAGGCAAGATCATGTCGCTGGCGTCGGTGAGCGAGAGCATGCGCAGCGGCCTGAGCTGCTTCCTGTCGGAGCAGGCGCTGGAGCAGGAGGAGAAGCAGCAGCGCAGCAGCCAGATTGCCGAGTTCCAGCGGCTGAGGGAGGTCCGAGCGGCCGCCCAGCTCAAAAACCTGGAGGACTTCCTGAAGATGAACCATGTCTCTCTGAGGGAGAGCATGTCCTACGCTACCGGCATGACCTACAGGTAAGACGAGGACAGGCGGCGGCAGCAAGGAAACGTCTGCGTCCCCCTCGAACCCTCCTGAGGCCGCAGAGCCCCTCACATAACTGATCCCAGTAATCCCACTTGTCAGCCTATGACCATGATTACGCTAGTTGCACCATCTGGGGTGAAGGCCTTTTCTTGCCAAGACCAGGTGTTCCTCCTCATGAGGAGCAGGATGGTGCTCGTCCATCAGTGGAGAGACGTCGCTCTTCTGGGGTGGATTTAAACCGACCAAACACGAGCAATAACGTCACTGGCCGGGGGAGGATTCCACCGCTTCAGTGCACTCAGATGTGGGAATCTTTGTTCAAGTCGTTCCACCTCTGATCGTTTGCTGAATGTTGGATCAACGGTTGTTTATTCTGGGATACATTTTCTCTCCAAATCGCCTGCAAATTTGGAGCTTAGTCATATGTCGCACGTCTGTGTTTGTAAAACGTCATATGTGTTGTTTTTTTTTTGAGCAGATACAAATGAGCAAGACAGGGTTAGCCCTGTAACCATGGCAACACAAGCCCACAGGCAAATGCCGCGGTTGCATGGACGTTCACGCGGACGTGCCTCGCCGAGTGTGGACCAGACCTGAAGGCAAACGGTTCACCCAAAAGTGAAAAGTCACTCATTAGCTCACAAACACTTTGCAGCCAAATCCGATACGATGGAAGTAAACGGCGACCACTTCTTCAAACATGGAAACACAAGTCAGTGACCTTCAGGCGACGGTGGACGCGGCCCCGGGCTACTGAGATAACGGCTACATTTAGGCTAAAAACGTGGCGTCAGTTATGCCATTTTGTGGTGAATTTGAACGTCGCAGCTCACAGACATTTCATGTTTTTTTTAATTTGTTGTTTTTTTTTCACATTTGAAGAAGTGGTCAGCATTTACTGCAGTTGCATCGGACGTGGCCCCGAGGCTTTTTAACTGCTGAAACGCCAAAAGTGTTTTTATGGACTCGAAGGCTTCACCCAGCCCTCCATCCACATGCTGAATTTTCATTTCTTTCGCTCAACTATCCCTTTAAGTTGGGGTTGTGCATTGACCTTAAGCCCGATTCAGAAGATCCCCTTACCGGGGCCCCATCCTGGAGCCTAGCCTGGGAAAAGGGACTGTCAGCGAGCGCCTGATGGCCGGGCCTTCACCCATGGGGGTCCGGTCAGGTCCGAAGACCAGACAGGACAATTCAGAAGATGTGCAGGATTATTCGTAAAGATCATTTGATGTAACTGGGTCCAGGAGGTGAACGCATGAAGTGGCTGAGATTGGCTGGAGATGACGTTTGATTTCACCCAGCAGAAAACACATCCAGATGTATAGAACCACCTGTGGGACGTGGCCTGTGATTAAATGTACGTTAAGCAAACATTCACCCACTGCTGCGCTTACCTGCCTGCTAATACGATGATAATTGTTTGTTTTTGTCAACAGAAATCTGGGTAAATCGGGCCTGAGGGTGTCCTGTCTTGGTTTGGGTAAGTTATAACGCTTCTGCATCTTCAAGTGGACGAAGAACCGCACAAGCAGAAAACACTCTCAGGTGTTATGAACTTCACACGTTCTGATCAGAAACAACCAGATCTGCTTGATATATGCACGAAGCCCATCCACCTCCAGCGTGTAGACGGAGCCCTGAGGTCTTAATCCAAATTAACTTTGGTATGGTAACTCTGATACGCCTCTTGGGTCACGCAAAAATCTTAAACCTCCTGGATAATAAGCACACTTGGACACCGTCTCTAAAGTTAGAAGTAACTATATATTTTCATTGTGAAATGAAAATAAATAAATGCAACAATATCAACTTAGACTTGAAGTGTTTGCTCTGCTTTTGCTTCGCAACCAAGTGGCCAACTCACATCGCATTTCATTTTGTAAGCGTCTGACAAAACAGGAAGTGAACTGCTGATGATCCAATCGTCAGCAATTTAATTTGCTGAGGGGTGGAGGAAGGGGCGGGACTTAATAAACCCATTCCTCCTCCCAACTCCTTTCCGGACATGTTTAAATGGATATAGTTTAATTTTTGTTTGACTATTTCGACTCGTCTGGTGCCTTCCTGCTATCCTAACACGTTCGAAATTAACCTCCGTTCATTCACCCATTTTAAAACATGCAGACGGTTTTCCTCTTTTGGTTTTAACACAATATAAACGGCTCGCGTCAGTGACTAAACACAAACTCCCTTCACTCACAATGACACCGAATCGGGTGGTTTTCCCTCGTTTCCGGTTGAAGCTGCCCTTGGAGTTAGCCGCGTTAGCCGCGCCAGCTAGCGGGAGTTTACCGGCCGTCGCTAGTTCGACGAGCGGCCTCACGCACGTCACAGCGCGGCGGGAACACCGCAACGAGAAATCCTCTGTCACTCCAAACGCACGTCCTCCTGAGGGTTGTCGGGCTGACAATCTAAAACGTCAAGCAAACACAGGTCGCCCCGGACGTCCAAACAAAGTTTTTGTTTGTTTGTTTGTTTTTTACAAAAAAAACATGCATTTTTAATATTCTCCACATTCTTAACCATGAACTTGATGCCTGGCTACATGCAGATGATATTCTTACATTTCTAAATACACTAGCTAGCACATGACAGTGATAGAAATAACACAATCTGAAGCAAGATTGCTTAATAATGTAGCTATAAATGACCGTGGATGTTTGATTCTTCCTTGGTTTGAAGCTTTTTTCAGCCTCATTAGATCATCCCTCTGTTGCGTGTGCTTTCATTGATTTACACACTGCGAGGGTCCACTGGACGCGCAGAGGCGCCTCGGCTGCCAGCCGCGGTTCCGAAATGCTGCTGCTACTTGTGACAAGAGCGTTAAAAAACAGGCGTTTCGCGTGATCAGACTGACACACACACAAACGCACTCGCTGAGTGTAACGCTGGGTTCTGTCTCCGCACAGGCACGTGGGTCACGTTCGGAGGCCAGATTACAGACAAGGTGAGCGACCATGCTGACGCTGGCGGGGTAAAAAGATGAGAGGGTTATATGGGCCTGAACGTGTAGAAGCACTGAAGCAGCTATTGTAAGACACCTAAATGTATTGAGGTTTTAATACAACAATTAATGGTATTAATTTAGCGTTACCATCGGAGTTGAAGCCTGATGCCTTTAGAAGACAAGTCTTGTTATCGATGAATTTAGAATGGATGATCAGGGGTGTGTTTGGGGCAAAAAGTCAGCGGTTTCACGAGGAGGACCATCCCCCCAGCTGTCAGCGTGGCGGTGGATCCATCATGCTCTGGGCTCACGTTGCAATGGAGGAAGGGTGGACGCCACTAAACAGCCACACATCCTCAAGCTGAAACCTCCAAAACAGGATCTGACCCCAAACACACCAGGAAAAAAAAACTCCTGAAGGTCCTGGGACGACACAGCTGCCGGTCCTGCTGACTCCTACTGCTCTTCTTCTCCCTCTTACTCTCTGCGCGCCCACGTCCCCACGTTGACCCCGCCCACCCCGGCTCTACTCTTGAATATCTTTGCAAGTCTTATATTGAACCCTAACAGCTGTTGACCTGCAGTCAGCTGCAGGACTTCTCACTGCGCCCCCCTCCCGTTTTGCTGTTGAAGGTGGCGGAGGAGCTGGTGACTTTGGCGTACGAGAGCGGGATCAACCTGTTCGACACGGCCGAGGTCTACAACGCTGGAATGTGAGTCGATTCATGGTTGGATTTGATAGTTGTTGTTTGTTTTTTTTCCACTTTGCATAAACGCGCCTGCCGGTCACATCGCAAAACCCCGGCTGCATCCATCTTGGTTTCCAGGTGCAGCTGCTATAGCAACAACAACCACAACTGTCTTGACTGAATTAGACAACTTTCATCAGCACCCATCACGGCCACACAGGCGTCTGTTACTTATCAATAGTATCAACAGTTTAAAATTAAGTAGCTGACAGACGGGTGGGTGGCGAGTGCGGCATATGAGGAGCTAGCTTGCTAGCATCGTTACAAATGGACCCTTCTGTGAAAGGTTCAGGGTCGATGGTGATGGTTAAATGGGAGCCGATCATGTAAAAGTGCCATTGCCGCCCTCCCACCCCCCCAGTTTGGTCAACAAATGTGCCCCATAAATCTCCAATTGAATGATAGTGTTTTGTTTACTGAGCGTTCAGGCACATTTCCACGCCCCCGCTGGAGGACTCTGGCGGACTCCTGAAGGTCCCTGGACTCTCACTTTAGCCCCATTTGCCGCCGAGTGCCAGAGCAGAAGGGTCACCAAAGTCAGGACGCCATGTTTGGGGTCTTTGAGAACCGCTTGTCTGGATTAGTGGTTGTTGAGAAACTGGAGTAGAATCGCATGAGAGCTCTCGTAATAAACAGTTGTTGCGAGCGAGGGGACCTCACATGTACGTAATTTACCGTCCGAGTAGAGAAGAAACATCGTCACCGTCTCTCTGATCCTTGCAGGGCTGAAGTCGTCTTGGGAAATATCATAAAGAAGAAAGGATGGAGGTACAGTCTGAAGACTTCACATTTTTCATATTCGCGCATCCACTGGAGCTGAACCGGCCAGCCCACCGACGTAAATCGTAAAAATATGTCGAGAATCAGAGTTTAAAAGCGGGAAAACATCGCGTGTCCGTAGCCAGTTAATAATTAATAATGACGGTCTTTCTCTTAGTTTAATGTTAGCTAGTGGAGCGTGCGCCATTAAATTAGCTGCCCAAGTTTAGAAAAAGCAGAGATAGATAGATAGATAGATAGATAGATAGATAGATAGATAGATAGATAGATAGATAGATAGATAGATAGATAGATAGATAGATAGATGAATGAATGAATTTATTTCGAACATGTATAGAAATAAAAAACATAAACAGTAACATTAACTCATTGCATACACATCAGTTCGAAAAAGGAGTAGGAAGAAGTATACTTTTTTTGATCTTACCCCATTTTAACCGTATGATTTTACCTTTTTGCTAATATTATATACAGAAATATTCATATGAATTTGTAATATATATATATATATATATATATATATATATATATATATATATATATATATATATATATATATATATTTTTTTTTTTTGTAGTATGTAGATATTTATGTAGTGTGTGTGTGTGTGTGTATATATATATATATATATATATATATATATATATATATATATACACACACACACACTACATAAATATCTACATACTACATAAATATCCACATAAATATCTAACATATATTAAGTAATCGTAATATACCTTTTTTTTTTTACTATTTTATGTATTTATCACTCAACACACTCCTTGTAAGCTCGTTTCCTCTTCCATATACCTAGATAGATAGATAGGTAGGTAGATAGATAGATAGATAGATAGATAGATAGATAGATAGATAGATAGATAGATAGATAGATAGATAGATAGATAGATAGATAGATAGATAGATAGATAGATAGATAGATAGATAGATAGATAGATAGAGACACTCAACTTTTCAAAACATTCAAGCTAATGTTAGAATGCTAGTTATGCCGAGCTAAACATGTTTGCTAACGTCCTTGGATGCTAACGTTCACAGCCGACAAGCTGACCTGTGACATTTGTGTGAAGTCTTTTGTAGCCAAAGGTGAAGACTTGACTTCCTGTGCTACTTGAGTCCAAGTCTTCGCCTCTGGAGGAAACATTTAAACATTTAACTTTTGAAATAAATCTTTTAGAAGACAAATAAAACGCTTTCTCCTCAGCAGAAAGTCATCGTTGCTCCAGCCTGCTGGTCCCCCGAGTTAGATATCAACGCACTATTGTACAAATGCGGCACAACCCAAACGCAGCCATGGTTGATGACACCATGCGGCCTCCTCTGAGCCTCATGTCTGAGCTGCAGCGGTGCTACAGACGAGGTCGTAGATGTTAAATCAGGGCGCTTGATCTGCAGATTTGGTCTCGGCCTCGGCCACTCGCCTCGGTGCTAACTCTGAGCCCGTCTCATGCCTGAGAGGATGAAACGCGTCATGTCCTCCTCCCAAATGCAGGCGCTCCAGTTTGGTGATCACCACGAAAATCTTCTGGGGCGGAAAGTACGTATGAACATCTTGTCTTTTCTAAGTTTCCCCCGGAAGTGTCTCCTTCTTCTTCTCACTGTATGACGGCGGCGAATGAAGGCTCCCCGCTGCTGTTTTCACATTAAAGCGGTAATAAACTGCATTAATGTGACATATAGTTTGTGGAAACGAGGTCTTTGGCACTATAAACGCATCTCAGATAGAAGATCATTATCTTGTTTCTGGAGCAAAGACCTGAGACTCAAGAAAAAAAATAAATATTTGGGACAACAATGATGCGATAATAGAAGAATGCATGAAGGTGGAGCTGGAAATGAGCGCGTGGTGACTTCATTTCCCCTCGTAGCGTCTCACTGACCTCAGAAAGACTCAAACTAAACTAATTTGTCCTTCAACATTTTTTTTCTAGGGCAGAAATGGAGCGAGGGCTGTCCAGAAAACACATCATCGAAGGTAAGATTCTTAGTTACTATTGTGAGTAACTTTTTTTTTCTTCTAAAGCGAATATGTGGCCATTAGAGACGCCCGGGTCGAGCTTGCTTTGGCGCCTGCACGCGACCGTCCCATGATGACCGCACGCCGCCGCTACGGCAACCATCTGCTACCACCTAAAACTGTGCAAGCAGATGAAACTCAAGTTACAGAAACAACAGGAAGACAAGACATGGAGTGGAGGAGCAACATTCCTAACTTTTGGAATACCGGAATGCAAAATATATTTGTAGGGTCTGAGTGGTCCGGGTCACGGTGGTCCAAAGAGCTCAGCTAGAAGGTAACTGGACTGAAAGAGGCATCCATGTTAAACCAGAACCACCATCTCTGACCAGAGGGGGCTGCCTAGGACGCCACTGCGCATGTGCAACCGCGGTCTGAACGTAAAACAAACGCATGAACTGAATGAGAAGCATGTTTAAACCAACAATAAGAGCACTCCACGTGGTGTGTTTGTGTAACATGTTACTGTTGTTTTATTTATGTTAGACTAGCGGGTGGCACGATACGCGCGACTCACGAGTCGATACGCGCGACGATATTTGGCCCGCGATAGCGACAATATCACGATATGTGCGATATTCGATACATTGCAAGAAATTTCATCAACGATTTATGACACAATACCCATAAAAAAATTCCAAAACTTCGCCGTTCGTACAACGGAGAAACAAACATGTGCACAATAAAACATGCGCATGAAGACTCGGTGCCTCGTATCTCGGCTCCAGTGTAGCTAGCGTGTAGCTCCAGCGTAGCTAACGGCTGGACTATGGAGACCTGTGTGACGAAGTGATGAAGCAGAGAACCTCCCAATCAGCTGAAAGTATTTGGCAGAAAGCCGTGAACGAACTCATGTGCCACCTGACTCAGATCTGGACTCTCTCCGTAAGGGCGGAGGTCCTTGCAAAAAAAAATTGCCGATGGACTTCTTCTTCTTCTGTTGTCGTCAACTCGACTTCTTCACCAGCCGCTGCTCACGCCTACTTTACCCTCATTTACGGGATTAGCGCCCCCCCACACAAACAGGACAGGAGAGGAGGAAGTACTGACGGGGACAAACGGGGTAAACCCTTCATGTTTGTTGTAATAAAATATCGATAGTGTATCGATTATTTATTGCAACAGAGAGCACAACAATATATCGCAATATCGATCTTTTTCCCCACCCCTATGTTAGACTGACAAATACGCATCTCAATTAGCTTATGAGTTTGTTTTTTTGGTTGAAACTGTGTACTTGAATGAATGCAGTTTTTACATGCTAGTCAAATACTGCGCCTGAACCTACGTTTTATGCCTTGAATTTTCCTGCGCGTAAGCTGGCTGCTCCCCTGGGCGTGTGTGTGCGAGACAGCGGGAGAAAGTCTGATGCTGGATGATGACGTCGCGCGTCTGAGAAACGAGGCCCCGGCTCCGAGGCTGAGGTCCATCGTTAGTCCCGCCGCGCTGCCACTTGGCGGCGCCATCACAACTGAACATCGCTGCCTATTATCTCAGTTACTTCCTGCCTGGCCATTTGCACGGTTATTACAACGCTCGCACGCGCTACGACGTCTACCGACTGCCCTCCCTTTTTGAAACAGGTCTCAGAGCCTCCCTGGAGAGACTTCAGCTGGAGTACGTGGACGTGGTTTTCGCCAATCGGCCGGATCCCAGCACGCCCATAGAAGGTGGGCCGGCCATTTCTCCACCAATCAGGCTTGTTTCTTTGCTTTATGATGCTTTGAGTGCTTTCATGCCACTGGTCATATAAACTACGCCGG
>CAAKHG010032083.1:0-11534 GCA_901007715.1 Dactylopterus volitans
GTAGTATCTTGTTGGCGAGAAGTTATGTGTGTACACCATTTTCCATGCCAGCAGTGCTTGTTTGTGAAAATTAGCTAATTTAACAGGTAATTTATCAATCTTGTAGTCACACTTCAACAGAAATTTCAGACCACCAATCGAGTTAAAAATGTGTTTTGGGAAAGTATTCCATATATTGTCTTTTTCTCTGATCAGATTAGTTAACCATTTTACTTTGAAGGTGTTATTTAGTGTTTCAAAACTTAATACCTCAAGCCCACCATCCCTTCTTGAGTTACATAAAATATCTTTCTTTAAATAATGGGATCTATTCCTCCAAATAAAATTGAATAAAGTTTTATCTAATTTTTTGTACATTGCAACAGGCATTTCCAGTGATAAAGACACGTATACAGCACGAGATATCCCCTCCGTTTTAGAAAGTAAAACTCTACCATTCAGTGAAAGATCTCTCATCAACCACATGTTGAATTTTTTTGTTATTTGTTCCGCTATAGGATCAAAGTTTAAGTCATTGCAAAGTTTTTCATTTTTATCAATAACAACACCTAAATATGTGACTGTATTCTTCACAGGGATACCATTCACTTCTAATTGATCACATTCCTTTAGTGTTCAAATTCAATTTTAGACCTGACACACCAGAGAACTCTTCAATACAGTTAACAGCTTTTATCACCTCATGCCTGTTAGAAATAAAGACTGTGGTATCATCGGCCAGTTGGGCTAATTTAAATTCTCTGCCTAAGGCTGTTATACCTTGGAATAAGCCTTTTTTAATATGCACAGCCATGATTTGGGTTACAAGGAGGCACAGGAAAGGACTCAGGCGGCATCCTTGTCTTATTTCTCTACAGATGTCAAATCTGGGAGTAGTGCAGTGGGCCAGTTTAACAGAGCTGTTACATCCAATGTATAAGGTTTTAACCGCCTTCTTAAAGTGACTTCCAAAACCAAAACAATCCATAGTTTTAGCCCCAGTGCGACATGCTCCTATTCTGTTTGACCGCAGACAAAGAGCCCGCTACCCCAGGGAGGCCAGAGCCCCGCAGAATTCAAAACAACCCATGGGCGAAGGCCACCAGCCACTCACTAACAGGCCCCTTCCCCAAGCCTGGCTCCAGGCAAAACTCTAAGGTGGGGCCTCCAGGCAGGGCACACTGGTCCTTTTGATGTTTGTCTTCCCATATGCGTCTTTATGGACCATTCTTTGTCTGACCCTTCACCCAAGACCAATTTGCCGTGGGAGACCCTACCAGGGACTGCTGCCTCTGACCACATAGCTCCTGAGATCATTAGGACACTCAAACCTCTTATCCACAATCAGGTGATGGTCAACAGAGGGGTGATCGCATGGTCAATCGTGCTTAAAATTATAAATTGCTTCTGTATCACTCATTTATTCTAGAGCAAACACCTTAAATTCATACTTTGTATTATTTTCCACCAGATGTCATTATTTTCCTATGTTTGCCCTGTGGAGGAAATACATGCTATTTTCCTGACTTCCTGTAGGCGGCGTTGCTGCTGTTTTCATGGAACCAAAAACCCAGTGTTTGTAGTTAAAATGATATGTATGTGTATTGATAGTAATGCTGGAGAAAAAAAGGGTCTGTGTACATGTGTTATTCTGTATGTATGTCTGTATGTATGTATGTATGTATGTATTTGTGTGTGTGTGTGTGTGTGTGTGCATGTGTGGGTGTCTGTGTCTGTACACATCAAAGAGTTTTAGTTGTAATTCACATTGGAGAAAACATGCATCAGTTGGAAGCCTCCATATACAAGCACCAAAAAGTGAAATGATTGCAGTTTCTGTATCCAGTTCACTTATATGGGAGACCAGTTCAAAAACTGCAAAAATGAAAAAAGTTGAAATTATGAGATACAAAGTCAAAATCACTTGATAAAAAGTAAAAATTATTAGAATAAAAACATGAAAATTTCAAATTAAAAAGTCAAAATTAGGAGATTAAAAACATGAAATTTTAAAGATAAAAAGTCAAAATTACGAGACAGGAAGGACGCATGTGATGTGCTCACATTGTTAGGCAGTGGTGGTATAATAGGCCTTGCACACAGGCACCATGAATGTGCATGGTAGGAGTGAAGTTTGTAATTACTGATAATCATAAAAGATGATTTGCAATCATTATCAAAAATTTAGAAAGCTTGATTAATTGAAATTAATTAAAAATGGAGCACCACCAGGAAAACCGGGACCAATAACAAATCAAGTGAAATAATTTTTAAAATATGTTCATCTGAAAATTTCGATACTCAGGGAATATCGGGATTTAAAGGGTGAACAAAGAAGGAGTTGATATGTAAAGTGCCTACACATTATTTGCTACATCATAGGTGTATTTTACAACATATCAAACTACCTATAAAATACAACATAAATTGTGTATAAGTTACATATCATACATTATCAAGCAGTAATATGAACTATACCTCCTACGCCATTTAATAGTCATAGTCATAACAATAGTAATAATGAGAGTAGCAAGACAACAGATAGGTTTGCAGGGAAGAATGTTATCATAAATTTGTCACATCATCATTTTCAATAATTTGGTCAAACAGTAAGCACGCCCATACCTGACAAAATTAGGAATCTAAATTCATTTTATGGAATTTATTTCCTCTCATTTTAATCTCAACCTATCCTATGTGATGTGTAGACTACTTGACTAAAATAGTAACCATCAATGCCCATATTTTTATACCCTGCTTATTATTTGCATCCTAGGAAGAAGTGAATGAGGTTGCCTTGACTTCCACAACTCAGAATCACCTCATCAACAACCCTCCATACTGCATGCAGTCCCTCACCTTTTCATCATGTACACTTGAAGAGGGCCTTGTAAAACATGTTTTCAAGGACTTCCCATGTGATGAAGATGTGCTGCGCATGTGTGTGGATCTTATATCAAATTATGTGTTTGAAACAGTTGACTCCCATATCAAACTCAGACAACTGACAGACAATTAACTTGAACTCGAGCATTACACCTAACCTTCCTGGGCTTGTGTCACATCAAGTTGGTCACATTTATATTAAATAAATGTTTTATTGTTTAAGATTTAATTCCTGGACAATACTGAGTGCCTACTGAGTGCAATGGTAAAAACTGGAAATACTGCAAAGCCTCCACAATGTGTGCCTTACTGCCATTTTGTGTTGTGTTGTGTTCTTTGCACAAAGTGACTGAGCTCATCATTAGCCTCCATAGTCAGTTGTATTGGGAAAAATATTAATTCTTATGTCTAGATTATTAATTACTGTGAAGTATGGTGACAAGTTCTCCCTCTGTTGGCCAGAACATTATGATGTCACTATGAAGTTGACCTTTGTTTGTGTGCATATGTATATATAATTAATTGTGTTAATAATTCAATATTTTTTATCTGCCGTTTTATCTGACCATTTTCAAAATCATTTGTAATCATTTTGCATCACAGGATTATTTGTTTCAACTAACTTGTTGACTTGTTGAATTTCTAACTCTTAGAAATTTCCTCAATATAAACACTGATGATTACTGTGTTGTACTAATACTACACCCCTACTAATGTACATGCATTGACTTAAAATGGAAATAAGTCACACTGCACTGTGCAAGAACTGAGTTAAGCATTTGTATGAAACTGTTATAATTAGTATGTCATCTTGAGTTATGGCCAAAAATGTGTTTTGTTAGATCAGTGACCTTTCAACAAACAGGTTGTTAACGTATTAAATGGAAAAAAGACCGTTTCCTCCATTTCTCTATCATATCCCAAAATGAATTACCCCATTACAACATGTGATTCTTGTGATAACTATAACAGTATTGTAACGACTCCAGGACACTAGGGGTCTCTTACTTTTCCTTTCAGTATCTTGCAGGTCCTGGTTAGAGTGGCTGAGCTGCACCTGCGGGCTACCTACAAATACCTTGAGGCTTTGTTTACATATGGCGGGTTATTTTCATAAACAGACATTTCACCCTCTCTGTTTTCAAAAAAAACATTGTGCACACGTTTCCGTTTACAGAAAAGTTTTCATTTACACCAACCTGTGTATGTATGCCATATTATGCAGTCTACCCTTGTCAGACAGGTAATACAAGGTGCAGGCAACTTTTTTTATGACACCAACAGGAGACCACATGATGGTCAATTCGATGTAGGGATGCAGCAGTTCGGAGAATGACAACAGCGATGACCGCGACATCCTAAAATGTCCATGCCACTCCTCCGTGACAACCACTTCACTTTCCAACCAGACAGCATTTCGCTAAGGTCGGACCCAAAACCGGCAACGCTGGTGGTGATGTGGACTGGCTCTTCATGTTGGAGGCAGGAGAAGTTGTTGTGGCAAATTGCTTATCTCCGAGCACTCATTCGTCTCTGCTCCTCGATATAATAGAGCAGCTCTATTTGCAAATGCAAACATATGAAAAGGGCTGCTACTCTGTATGCATCTACAATCACCATAGCAACATGAAAAGGTAAAAACATAGGTCGCATTTTTGACACAGGTGCAAGTTCTGGCACATAATATGGCATGTGCTGCCTGAGACTCAGGTTTTCTCCGTTTAGCTCAATTTACATGAAAACATGCAACCAAAGTTTCCAAAAATGTCCACGCTGTCTGGAGTTTTTAGAATGCATAGTTTTCAGAGGCGAATTCTCTGTTTGCGTGTAAATGATGGGTACAAACGAAAAGATGTTTCTCAATTTTTAGAAATAATCATTTACGTGTAAACAGGCCTCTGTTACCAGACAGTCCCTCACTTTCTCTGCTTGCTATGCTGCCAGCCTGTTTTGTGGTCTGTTGACTCCGTTTGTTTCTTCGCGCGCACGCACGCACGCACGCACGCACGCACGCACACACACACATACATGACTGACTACCGATTCCACATATTCATTTGAATTTGAAGAGTCGAGCTTTGCCAAATGGGGGCTCGTCTATTTAGTGGTACAGGGTAAATTGGTAGAGAACAGTGATTCTGGTTGTCTGACTGATTAACCTGCCCTGTGATTGTGTGAGTTGAACCTAGTGTGCTCATTTTGGGTGATGACACTCATCACTCATCACTCATCAGCTGGTTTTTGGGGAGATGATGATTGGCAAGTAGGCTGTTTGGCTGTTTTTGGTTCAGTTGTGCTGGATTATTGGTGAGTTTCTTCTGAGGGGGTTTGTCTTTCGCCTTACTGTTTGGTTTTGTTGATTTTGTTGCTTTTGTAGCGAAGTTATGTTGGTCCTGTACAGTCGTGTGAAATGCTGCTGTCCTGTCACTATCAGGATTCAGAGTGGATTCCCTTTAGAGTTTGGTTGGGGGGCTTTGGTAGATGGGTGTTGAATGTGGTTGAAGCGGCTGCTTAGGAGCACCTGAAGACTAGGGTTGAATTTAGCAAGCTTTTGGTTAGGCAGTTAGAGCGACTGGCTGTGGCGATGACTTGTCTGTGAGGGGGCTGGTTGAGCTATGGCTGCTACTAAGGTGGCATTTTGTCTTGTGGCGAAATGATATCACGCCACAAAGTATTTGGGTAGGTAATTTGATTATTCTACTCACTTGTGATTTTTGTTGTTTTAAGTGGCTCAATTGGAGGATATTTTGGACCATTGTTGTAGAGGGTAATTGGTGAGGATTGCTGAACTTTTTAAAATGGATGTAAGCAAAAGGACTATGCTCATCGTACACTCCTGTTGCAATTTGTTCTGACTGGCAAAACACAGGAAGCATACTCTACACTCAGTATGACTGAAAATAAAGTTTATCAGTCTGTTAAAGCAGCAGTATTGAAGGCTTACGAGTTGGTGCCAAAGGCATATCGCAAGAGACATGGAGTTTGCTTGGGAGCTAGTAACCCACTTTGATCATTGGTGTACTTCACGGAGATTCGTACTCACGATGATTTATGCATCCTTATAATTCTGGAACATCTCAAAGATTGAGTTCCTCATCACATGGCTACCTACAATAAATGAATATAAGGTGAAGATTGCAGTAGAGGCAGCTTCACTCGTAGATGAGTATGTGCTGACAACACCCTGTAGACCGTGATTTCAGTGCCCAAGATGTTACTGGGTACAAAAGAGATTTCACTAACAATCACCCAACACCTGACCAGTGGGAGGAGGGTGCTGATTTGCACCATGGTAAGTGAGCGAGACCCACACAGAGTTCGTTTCAATTTGACTCTAGCAAGGTATGTTATTACTGTAAGGGCAGAGGTCACTGGAAGGCTGAATGTCCTGCTAAATCTGGTGCCAGAGGGGTATCCAGTAGGGGGCATGTTAAGCTGGTTGCACAAGCTGCTCTTGTCAGAAATGTCATTCCTGGCGATTCTGCCTGTGGTGTTCCTTGTTTTTCTTCTCTCTGTCAGCAGGTGGAACCTGAAATGAGCCATGGGGAATCTGAGTTCTCTGCATTTGTCTCTGAGGGCCATGTGCCCCTGGTGAGGAGTGATGTCCAGGTACCACTGAGTATCCTGAGGGATACAGGGTTTGCTGACTTGTTTATTGTCAGAGAGTAAATTTTAATGTGGGGAATGGATTTGAGTGTGATTCCTGTTCCAGTGCATAATTTAGAGCTGCACTGTGGGTTGGTATGGGGCAAGGTGGCTATGGGGATGTGTCCCAGCCTGTGAATCCAAGGTGTTCATGTCATCCTAGGAAATTCACTAGCTGGTAAAAGAGTGTGGGCTGATGGTCCCCCACTTCCTGTAGTAACGTCTTCTCCTACAGTTATTGCAGTACTTGATGGGAGTGCACAAAATTTTCGAATCATGTTTACATAATGCGCAGTTACACGTGCTTGGCCTCGTGCAAAATCTGATTGTGAACAAAGTGGTACAGAATGGGATGGGGATCTGTCTGTACCTGACTCATTCTTGTCTGTCTCCCTCAGCAACTTGGCAGCAGAGTAATGGGCTGATCCTATGCTTGATGAGATGTTCCGGAAGGTGCTTTCAGAGTGCTGCGCATGGTTATCTGTTACAAAATGAGCTAATGGTGAAATGGTTGCCGCATGGGGAAAACTTTGTGGGTGACCCTGTTTTCCAAGTTGTTGTCCCAGCTAAATTTAAATGAGGCCATTTGGGGATCTATGAAACCTACAAGTATAGCCTCTGGTTTTCTTTTTGGCCTCAGGTGAAGAGGAATGTGTCTGCATACGTCAAACGGGTCATACCTATCACATAACGGGAAAACCTAATCAGACCATTAAACCCGCTCCGCTGTTTCCCATTCCAGTGATTGCTCAGCCTTTTGAACATTTCATAAAGATTGTGTTGGTCCACTTCCATGCTCGAAGTCTGCAAGTACCTATTTGCTCAACACAATGTGTCAGAGAACAATATATCCAGAATTTGATTTTGTTAATGGTTTCCGGGTTGAATGCATGTGACAGGAGATACCTAAGGAAAGTTTAACCTCCCCACAGACAAAAATGAAACACTTTTATGACCTTAATGCCGAGGTTCCCCAGTTCAGTATGGGTGACCAGGCATTTGCTTTGGTGGACCTGGTAGGTCCACCATTTCGGGCCAAATTACATGGTCCCTTCACAGTTTTGCACGATGTTTCTCCACAGAACTATTTGCTGACAACACCAACACGGAGAAGTATTACCAAAGCTGCCAAATTCATCTGTTGAAGCCATCCTACACCCAGCAGGGAAGAGTTTTCAACAGCAAACTGAAGTCTGTTAATGGTGGATACTATTCAAAGGCATTTGTCTACTCACTTGACAGTACCTGATGATGATGGGGTTGTTTCTCCTGATGAGTCTGTTGCAAGGCTGAAATCAGAAACTCTTGTGATGCCAGAACTGCCAAGCATGGTATGCTGACAGCATGAGACCTTGCGAGATCTGTGTGTAATCCAAGATGGCGGTGCGCATCTAAAAGGAAATCAAACCTGCCCACTCTAAAGTTATTTCCACAAAACCAAAGTCCCTTGCAAAACACTGGACAAAGTGAGGCTGCAGGATCTAGAAGTGCTTTCATCGCCTCGAGATGGGGAAAAACACGAAGATACCAACCCCTTCATCAATGAGAAGCCACACAGAAGAGTCACCGGGAGCTGCTTCTTCACCTAGCCAAGGATTCAAGGGGACGCACGCCTCGATCAATGACAAACTTTAGAACCTTGACGCCCACCTGGCCTTGGTGGAAATCCTCCAACAGGAGTTTCGAGTGCTGCAGGAATCTCTCGAGCTTAGCCAGCAACAGGTGGTCCCGCTCACTGTGGAGAACAAGGTCCTCAGGGAGTCCATCAAGTCCCTCAGTGAGGGGATGACTAAACTCTTTGTGGAAAAAAAGGCAATTAAAGAGTCTGTCCTTGATCTCCAGGCGTGCAGAATGAGGGACAACCTGGTGTTCTCCAGGATTCCTGAGCGGATGGAGGAGGACCCCAAAGCTATGGTCACAGAGTTTCTTAAACACCTGAAGCTCCCGACAGACATTGTCAAGGATATCACCTTCCGCTGTGTGTACTGCCTTGGACAGAGAAAACTGGATGCCCAGTGGCCACATCCTATCATGGCAAAGTTTGAACATTTTAAGCAGAAGGAGCCAGGGCCTCATGTACGTACGCCAAAAAACATGGCGTACGCCCTTTTCCAAGCCAACGTTCCGATGTATCAAGAGTGAAATGACTGTGGAAACTTGCGGTGCTCCACGCCAACTTCATGGCTTGCGTATGTGAGTTTCCACAGCTATTGACGCGTTGGCGACACTCAGAGGTGATGCTGGGAAACTGTCACTAATGTGAAAACAATTAGTCCTCGGAGTGATGTGTGCATCAGAGACACACTGATGAACAGTTAACACATCTGTGTCTCTTCAATTAGATGAGTGGATATAAAAGCATGCATAAAGTGGTGCAGAAAATACTGTGAACAACAAGATATTGCAAATGGCGCAGTGCGACGAGAGCATGTGTTTAGAGACCGGGAGGATTTATTGCCACACGATGACGACTGGCTCATCAGCCACTTTAGGTTTCCGAGGGCAATCCTCTCGGAACTGTGCGCAAAGCTGTGACCTCTCTGGGAGCGCAACATGTGAGGAGCCGTGCGCTGCCTGAGCCCCTCTGGGGGTTCCAGAGGGAGCTGGCCAACCAATCGGGACTGTGCCAGTTCACCCTGAGCCAAGCCATGCCAGCTGTGTGGGATGAAATTATCTGCATATCAAATTCCTGTACAATGCAGTTAAACAGGCCAACATTAAAGCACAATTTAGAGCGAAAGCCAGTTTTCCTGATGTAATCGGAGCTATCAACTGTACACACATTGCTATAAATGGACCGTCACAGGATGAATTTGTTTTTGTTAACAGGAAACATTTTCATTTGATGAATATGCAGACCATATGTGATGTGCAAATGAAATTAACACTGTGGCGAGTTTGCCTGGTTCAACGCACCATTCATTCATTCCTTCTCACTAACAGCATGGTTGGGAACAGACTAAAGTTGGTCTGGTGCGCCATGGGGGGCGTCTTGGTGAATAAATAGTTTATTCGTTTAACTGGCCTGATTTCAATTTCCCCGATGCGCATTGAGCATGTGCGCCCCCAAAATTCATTCTGTCTCCAAAGCATCATTACTAGTCAGTGGTTCAAGTTCATGACTTGCTGTTTTTTTGCTGGTTTAACTGCAGCTTCGGAGCTTTCTAACAAGCCTCTGATTGTCTATCACCACTGCCCTCGTCCTCTCTTTGTCCACCACAACTATGTCCGGTTGGTTAGCCAGGAGCTGTTTGTCAGTCTGGATGCTGAAGTCTCACAGGACCTTGGCCCTGTTGTTCTCGACCACCTTCTGTGGTATTTCCCATTGGGATTTGGGTACTTCTAGTCCATACTGGATACAGATGTTCCTGTATACTATTCCAGCCACTTGGTTGTGCCTCTCTAAGTATGCTGATCCAGCTAGCATCTTACACCCTGCTATTATGTGCTGGACTTTCTCAGGGGCATCATTGCACAGTCTACACCTTGGGTCTGATCTACTCTGGTAGACCCTGGCCTCTATGACTCTCGTAGGTATGGCCTGTTCTTGTGCTGCCATGATTAGTGCCTCTGCTATCTGTCAGTCCAGCGTTCTCCAGCCACTACTCTCTGTGTTGCCCTTATCTTGGCCTCTAGCCATCTCTTCCATGGTGTGTACTTGCACCTTATATTAAGGATGAGTTGGCCTCGTTCGACCTTCCGTCTTCCCTCGACGAACTCATAGAGTTAACCTCCAGGGTGGACCGACGCATTCCGGCAAGGAGAAAGGAGCGTTGCCAGGAGCGGGTGGACCTTCGACCTCCCACTCGCCTGAGTGGGCTACCTGCCGCCCCCGACCCTCACACTGAACCCTTAGTGGGCGGAGCCGAAACCATGCAGTTGGGACACATCAGCTTGACGCCGGAGGAGCGGGAGCAACGACGTCGGGGAAGTCTCTGCCTTTACTGTGGCCGGGCTGGGCACTTCGTATCCAATTGTCCAGCAAAAGGGGAGGGGGTGGGGGTGGCAGCAGTAAAAAGGGGCATTCTGCTGAGCCATTCTGCTCAATCAGTGGAAATCAGATCCCAAAGCATGACACTTAAGCTCTGGCCAGTAAACTACACGGCTGATATGAGGTGAGCCCTTACACTCAGCCAAGGCTGGCATCATTTTAGTAGATACATCATCTGCAAAGTCAATGTACAAGCCGCGTTGGGTACACATTATTTTAGCCTTAAAGGGACACAAAAATATCTCTTTTCACTTATATGCCGGCTGGCATGTAGGGCAGCAACGAAGGATCTCCACTCCTGTCTGTTCTGGGCCAGAGTCTTTATAGAACCCCAGGTATGATGCAGGGTCTTTAGTTCTCCCTCCACAGTCCTACGCCAGGTGTTCTTGGGTCGGCCTCTTTTGCGCTTGCCTTCTGGTGTCCAGTGAAGAGCAGTTTGGGTGATGGTGTCCTGCTCTCTACTGTTTACATGCCCAATCCACTTCCACCGCCTTCTCATAAGTATGTCTGCCATGTTGTCTTGTTTGCAGATACTAAGAAGGTGTTGATTAGAGATGGTATTGGGCCAGAATATCCGCTGTATTTTCCGTAGGCTTTTGGTGTGAAAGGTTGACAGTCTGTGGACATCAGTTTCCGTCATCCGCCAACACTCAGCACCATATAGCAGGGTGGACAGGACACAGCTCTGGTACAGTCTCAGCTTGGTGTTTTTGCTGTACTGGGCAGACTTCCAGACACTGTTAAGTCTATGTAGGGTGTTTCTGGCCTTGTTGAGTCGGCTTGTGATTTCACTGTCTGCGCCGCCATCATGGCTAACTACACTACCTAGGTAGGTGAAAAGATTGGTTATGGGTAGGTTTATACTGTCTAATTGGATTGGTGAGGGGGTTGGGACATTGAGGGTCATCAGCTCTGTTTTCTTCTGGTTTATTTTCAGACCTATTTGTTTTGCAAAGTTATTCAGACGACAGGTTTTCTCTTGCATGTGTTGATGTGTATGAGAGAGCAATGCCAGGTCATCTGCAAAGTCAAG
>CAAKHG010032085.1:0-43070 GCA_901007715.1 Dactylopterus volitans
CCCTTGAGTATATATATGGTGTTCTTTAGATCAGCACAGGTGGACTCACTGACCCATTTGCACCAGACCAACCAGCAGCTACCTCACGTGGATGTGTGCGTATGTGTGTGTGTGTGTGTGTGTATGTGTGTGTGTGTTTGTGATTACTGTACACTGAGATGGAGGGGAAGTAAAACAGAGAGAAATCTACTCTATTGTAGTAAGTTACAAAGTACATTTTGGTGGCACCATAGTCAATCGGTTGGCCCTCAAAGCAAGTAGGCTCCAGAGTCCGGGCCCAGCCATCCAAAGTCCTTCCTGTGTGGCGTTTGCATGTATGCAAAGCATATTGTGGACTATCTATGGCAAAATAAAATATATTCAATTCAATTCAATTCAATTCAATTCAATTCAATTCAATTCAATTCAATTCAGTTCAGTTCAGTTCAGTTCAGTTCAATTCAATTCCCTGGAGGCAATTTAAAGGCTATATGTCACTGAATGTGCTTTCCATATAAAAGCGCAAAAAATTTGGTTCATCTGTGTATCATTTTTGGAAGACAATGGACATCGGTGGAAAATACGAGTGAACAATAACATGTTTTACTGCACAAGAAAAACACAGTTGTTGACAATGACACAAACTTATGTAATTCGAAGATGAAAGTAACAATTACATTTCTATGAAAATAGTATGTTACCGAATACACTAGATCATATCATCTAAACTTATCACATGTGATGTCAACGCTGTGTAGCTCTAAATCTTCACACTCACTAATCCCACTGTATCTCATAAGCTGCATTGATGCTAACAGACACTTACATGTGTGCCGAGTCAGGAGAAACACTCCGGGCCCTGTAATTTCGGGGCCAAATCCACCGAGGATGACATAGCAAGTTATAATGAGTGTTTGTGGCTCTGGGCCATTGCGAATGTGTGTGTGTTTATGTGTGTAGGTGGACAAGCTGTGAAGCCAGGTGGTTTCGTCTACACTTAAGCCATTTCTTTGTCAATGCTAGAGTGTCCTCAAGAACATATATCTGTGGCTTTAATGTGGAGTTATCCACACTGAGGGGCCCAAACATGCATCCTGAAGATCAAAAGCTGACTCAGATATGTCTGCCAGGGCGAGCTGTCATGTCACCGCACAACAGGGGAATTGGCAGAGACAGTGATTTGGACTCCAGTGGAAGATGAAGTAGATTGGGACCAGAAATCCCTGTGGAGAGAGAGATGAGGTCAGGTAGGGGGACTATAAAAGTACTGCCTCTTTTACTGGAACATGCACTTAATGCCAGTCCGGTTTTGACTGAAGATTTGGGATGCACAGCAGTTCGCCTCTGTTTAGAGATCGTTTGACTGAAATTGCAAAATGTGTGAACAAGTGCTGAGGTAAGTGCCTATGCTTGTTCACATGATCTGTCATGTAGCTGTGCATGTGCTCCGCGGTATGCCATATCACACTCATCCGTTCTGTTTAAATTAGGGTGACATACAGTATATTATAGACAGAACATAACAACGTTTTTGAAATGATGACCTCCCATACATATTTATGTGTTATATAACTGATCTAAAAGGACACATAAAAACAGCATAAATTCATAAAACTCAGTTCCTAATGGCCTTTTACAATTCAAATTTCTGCAATTTTCTGCCTTGGTATCAGCAGGGCAACTCTGTAAAGGAGGCTGCAGCAAACAAGTCGGAAAGATGGGGAAGCTGCAGAAAAGTTTGGCCTGCTTATCGTTTCTCTGTTGCATCTGCTTGACTGAATGTCGGGTGCTGAGGTTTGTCGTGGCTGTAAGTTCATCCATTGTTTCTCATTTTCTCCCGTGCATGCATTTAAAGAGGATAACGCTGGCAACAAAACAGCATCAAATTCAGCCGTCGTTTAAGAAAAGATGCAAACGTGAGAGATGTTTTTATAGGCCTGAAAACATTTATTTGCTTATTTGTCTGTAATGCTAGAAAAATCATCTGGAAGCCACTTCAGATCACATGAGAGTGATATTACTTTGTACCATTGCTGATTACACTGTATTTTGCTGCTCAGTGAGTGTTATTATATTTACACATTGTATGTGACAAAGGATTACTGTGAGCCTAAACTCCAACAGTGTCAAGCGTATCTCTCCCAGACACTGAAGCTTTGTTCATAAACCTCTTTGCATATCATTCTCTTGCACTGTTGGAGTGAAATGATGACAGAGGGGCGAGCGGAAGAGGAAGGAGCGTCTTTCTTAAAGTTATTTGGTTCGGTTATCTTTTCATGACCCATTATCTGTAACCTCAAATGTCCGCCACAACTTCATGTATAGCTACAGTTACCAGTTAGGTTTAACACAATTGCCTTGTGGTGGAATTTGATTCATTGCTTAGTCACTGTCTCATCGGGGTGAGTCAAGTTCAGCTCAGTTATAAATGTTAGCCAACTTTGTTGACTCGTATGATTTGTGTCCATAAATCACATTGTGTCCAAAAGCTAGTAAATCAGCCAGTGTGTTCTGAGTCTTCGGGTTGATAATAACAGAGCATCACCATCATCTGTGCCTTCATGACATCGTCACGGCGACTCCCCGATGTCCCAAGTTCACCGTCCAGCACTTTTCTATTTCTGTCTTCTGTCTCAGGGTGGATTTTCCCAAGTATACAGTGTAATGTGGTGCAGCACCACAGCATCTGAATCCATGTGACATAATCTGTTGTGACTTTTAAGGTGTTCCGACATGGTGATCGATCGCCCATTGAGTCGTATCCCAGGGATCCTCATGGGGAGCAAGTGTGGGCTCAGGGCTTTGGACAGCTGACTGAGGTAACTTCTTGTGTGTGTGTTTTTGTGCGTGTGTGTGTGTGTGTGTGTGTGTGTGTGTGTGTGTGTATGCGCGCGCATGTGTGTGGCAGCAATGGCAATGTGTGCGTGTGTGTGTTTCCTTTTACAGACACACACACGCACACATGCTTCCTTTTACAAACACACACACGCACACACAGAGGGTACACTGGGCAGTTACCTGATGCTTATTCTAAAATACACGAATGAAACTTCATGTGAACTGTCCCTAATTTACAGGGAGCGCTAATTATCAGTTGACGCTTTTTTACTCCCCAATCCTGCGCGTACTGCGCATGTTTCACAGTGTGCTACATTGTATTTGTCTCAATCATGATTTGGTGTAAGAGCTTGTTGTCTAAGGACTTTGAAAGTCCATCCTTCTGCGACATTGCTTGAACACAGACAATTAGTCAGTTTACAGTGAACACTCAAAAATATTTAGGTCTGAAAATTAATGTTTATGTATTTGAACTGCATATGAAATCTCCATCCATTTGAATTATGTATCTTTCATGTCATAAATACCTTCTTAACTAAATTAGATATATACATATTTGGCAGCAAATGAAAGAGGTAAATTTAGTGTATTTTAAATATTTACTATATTATATTATATTACATTATATTGTATTATATTATATTTTAAAGCTTATTTCATCAAATTCATAACAATAATGTGAATTTTTTTCCATTATTTCCATTATTTTAGTTTCATGTATGTTTGACAAATATGCATCTCATTTAGTTTAGGAGTTTGTGTAATGCTAAAATTTCATATACCATTCAAATACATAAACCTTAAATGTTAGGTCTACAGATATTTTCAGTCTTCATGTCAGGCTCTTTTGTAGAAGAATTGAAATTTTTTATGTTTATTCAGTTTTAGTTTAGCTAAACATGACCTTAAATCTGCCATTATTTTCATTTTGTACTGAAAGTAAATAAAGTGTGCTGGCATTTTTCTTTGCAGTTGGGTATGAAACAACAGTTTGAGCTGGGCAGGTTTCTGAGGCGGCGTTATGGAAACTTCCTCAGTGAAGAATACAACAACAAAGAAGTAAGCATACCTGCATATCTAGCTAACTGTTTCTTTCTTTTGGTAAGTTTTGGTAAGCTCAGGCAGCTTTAAGGAGCAATTTCTAACCTGCTAACAAGCCAGCACCAGTCCATCTTGTTTCATTATACAACTTTGTACCTCACGAGAGCGCGATGAAGGAGCCGACCATCTGATTGGACACTGATATTTCCTCTGTGCCCCTGTTATAATTCACAGTTGAAAGATATTGTGGTTTTTAATGTGTGTGTCAATGCTATGGTGTGGTTTGGAGATCCGAAAATACTGATGCACCCACATCCAGCTAAAAAAGATGTTTGGTAATGTTTAATAACTTTTGAACCATTTTCTTTAAAAATGTTTGTAAAGCAGTCAGCTATTTAATCTTCTTGTTCTTTATCTTGTTTGTCTCATTTGGAATTAATAGGTTCCATAAATCATGTGGTTACAGCAAAACTTAAATGAAACCATCCTTAGACAAAGGAAGTGTAAAAATGTGTCTTTAAAAGAACACAGCCCAGTTTTTGTGTGACCCATCAACCATCCCAACCATCCACCATGTGTTCTAAGATATACAAATCATCATCTGACTTTGTACTTTCCTGTGGTAATAAGTACTACAGCTGGAGTAGCATAAACTATCCCTGGCTCTACTCGTAATGTCTGAGCCAAGGTTATCATCGTTAACATTGCCATTATTAATAACTGAAATAAAAACCGGGACTTCCCGAAAACAAGAACTAAACAAAACTCTGTTGTGTGTTCACTAAACTAATTGAAATAGACCAAAATTTAGGTAGATATTAGCCATTAGCCTAGATGGCTAATATCCGTTGAATATATTTTTCCAGAACTTTGCAAATTTGAATTAATTCACCAATAGTTCATTGAAATTGATTTGTCCATTCATTTTCACTCAGAAACACAACCAGCAACTGACCCCAGAAATGGAACCAAGCAACTGAGGGTGATCCCTGGCTACCACTAGGAATTAGAACAGCCAAGGCTAAAACAAAAACTGAAAACGAATGAAAAAACTAAACTAAAGACACCTTTTTCAACTGAAAAAGCCAAATAGATATGGAAATTTAAAAAAAAAAAGAATCTTAATTGTGCCACAGTGTAATAAACTGGAATCTAAGCTCCTCAAATGGCGACAGTGGCTCACTACTGGTGTGGTGAAGCAGCGGCCCATCCCAGCCACCCCACTGAGGAAACTCCTTTTAACTGCTCGTATATGTGATCTCTTTCTTTGAGTCAAAACCCAAAGCTTGTGACCATAAGGGTTGCAACTTAAACTACCTTCCTGTTCATGCTAAGAGCTCTTACGATAGCAGCAGACATTCCAAACTTCCTAGCGATTTTTGAGTCTTTTACACAACTCACCTTTAAATGCTCGTGCTTCTCTTCCAGCGCTGTTGCGCATTTGTTCTCCCTCACATGTGAAATCAGGCTCCTGTGTGGCCAGCAACTGTCTGTAACGGCTGTAACTGCAAAGTTAATGAACATGACTCATCTCGGTGATATAACGGCCATGGCCTTGTAATGTGCTGTAACATGTGGGGAAATGTTGCCTCTGGGCACACAATGCAATTGGCAGCATGCATGTTCATTCAGTGTGCCCCCGGGGCTGCATGCTCAGCATACTGTCATTATGAATATATGATTTCCTCTTTCTTTTCCTGTCACTGTTTTTTTTTTTCCTTTTTTTTTTTGCACTCACTGTCTTCCTTTTTTCCTCTCCCTTTTCACGTCCCCTCCATATCGGCATCCTTGCATTCCACCTCGCTTGCCCTTCTCCCTCTCTTAAATAACATACAATTACCACAAAAATAACAACTCCTCTCAGTACTTGTCGTTGCCCATTTGTCGCCCAAGTCCCAGTCAACTTGTATGGTACCTTTCCCCACCGTGTCTATTTTAATTTGACCAAACGGGGCGAAAAGTGGCGTTCTCAGCATCGCAGGAACATCCAACCTTATCAGTGTGATTTACTGTGTATAAAAAGTTGACACGGGGTGACAGAGAGATATAGACGAGCAAAGGCTGATGTCAGTGGAGATCACAGCAAGACGGATCTTTTCCCCCCTCTCACGCTCATCCATTTGGATCTCTTCTGACTCCCCTCCTCTTCATGTTAAAAGAATACCTCAGTTGACTTGGGATAAATACATCTTTCTCATGATACACTGCTGCTTCGCTGGGCACATTTATTTGCATCTTTATTAAATAAAAATAGAAAATGAATTATGTGCATTTCCACTTTGCAAATGCAAATGCAGTCCTTTTGAGTTTCTGAGTGGATTTACACTTTCCATAAAAAGCAAACAAAGACCGAGTGTCCCACTTGGAGGAATAATGGAATCCGTCTTGTACTAACATATGGGGGTATTTTAAAGTGATGTTCTCCCAACAGTTATTTGTACGGAGCACAGACTATGACCGCACTTTGATGAGTGCCCAGGCCTGCCTTGCTGGGATGTTCCTCCCAACCAGACGCCAGCCTCCAATCATGCCCCAGTTACCATGGCGGCCTATTCCAGTGCACACCATCCCAAGGGCCCAGGACAAGGTAGGCTGCTGGAGCCACATGGATATACTTTCATATCACGGCCATGCACAGCAGAATAGAAACTTAAGCAAGTCATTTGATTTTCCCTCTGTAGCTCTACGTTGCTGCTGTGTGTTCACCCCGCAGCTGTTAAACCATGTGTGCCGAAGGTCTCTGCTGTTTTAAAGTGTAGAAGTGATCGTGCATTTGTGCTGAGACAACCTGCAGCAATTATTTCCAGCGATGTTGCGTGATTGTTTTTCGATCTCTCAAGCTGCTGAAGTCTCCAGGCAAAGACTGTCCGAGGTTCAGGGCGCTGTTGACGGAGACCTTTGAGAGTGAGACATACCAGACGTTCCTCAGAGCTCACCAGGTAAGACCAACCACACGCAAGGAGAGGCCTAGACACTTTACTCATCCTTTGCTTATGTTCAGTGATGTGAACCTCAGCCTTGCAGTCCGGTCTGTGTTGAATTAGCAGTATCATTGTGCCATGAGTCATGTGCCTGTCAACTTCTGAAAAGTTCTTTAGCGACTGTTGTTTTATTCGATCAGAATTATATAATCAGATTTTCTGTGAAGAATATTATTCTCCCCCCTCTGCTCGCTCTTTTCTCCTTAACCATGCCTAAGTGCACTGACAACGTGAAATGCGCATTTCTGTTAAAAAAAAAAAAAAAGCAAACAAAATATATATTTCACAGTTGTTGGTGCCAACATTATCAGCACCTCCAGTGGACGTGTTAGCCATGTTGTAGACATCATGTCCTCTCAGAGATTTTCTCAGGCACGGTGACTCTAGTGCCTACGAAAAGCTGCACAGTGCAATTTCTCTCACATGCTCAGAGATGCTAATTAACGGTGGGATTGAATTAGATTCAGAATTACAATGAAAAGGTTTTAATTAAACTGAGTCCCATGTGCTGCCAGTTAGGCTGGTGAGGATGGAGCCTCCTTTATTGAATTTTAACACCCTCTGCTGGAGGCTGAGCACCTGCAAGTTTCAGGAAGTAACCCATATTTGTTATGCTGTCCGACCAAAGGTTAAATAATCATAAAGTATAATCTGGAAAAACGACCGCACTGTTAAAATGGTAATTGAAGCATTTCAAGGGGTTGAGTGTAATCTCTTCTTTTACCTGCAGCACTTTGTGGAGAGGCTGTCTAACCATACCGGCTACCCCATCTCCAAACTGGTTGGGAAAAAAATATGGAGGGTCTACGACACGCTTACCTGCCAGGTATACACAATATTTCATAGCAAGTTTGCGTTCAAAGAGATGTAGACGGTGCAGCTTGCATAGTAACTGCATAGCATAGTTTCCAAATGTTTCTATTGCTGATACAAACACCAGCTTTAAAGAAAAGATTCAAGTAGAAAGATGCAACAGAGCTTCCGTCCAGCACGAATACAGAGACCATTTCATACATACAGTATAACATGAATAAAACGACATATTGAAACGATAATTAAAGCATTATGAGAAGGGTGGATTCTAGGCCAGGTACAATGGGCTCATTCACACTTGCAAAATGAGCATCTGTTACCTTCAGGCTAAAAATAGCCAGGATAATAGAAACGATGAAATGCATCCATTTACATAGAGCGCCCCACCCTGTGCCCGTTGTTGCGATTCATGTGTGGTGTAATCTGATTATTAGCGTGATGCTGGGTAATGAATGTGACTTTCCTGTGCAGAGGATCCATAACTTGACTCTCCCACGCTGGGCCACCCAAGATGTTCTGGATACCCTAAAGAAAATCGCATCCTTTGAGGTCATGTACAGCATCCTCAGTCACAAGCGGAAAGAGAAGGCGAGGCTCTCGGGTGGTGAGGATTCACGCTGGAGCCAATTAATTTAAAGCACTGTACTGAGAGAAATGTTATCAGGCTGGAAACTGTGTTGTGACTGCAGGTCGAGGCTATGTTCATACCGCAGCCACTGTAAAGTTAGTCTGCGTTAGGTTTCCCAGAGGACTATTATCACTTATGCACTCATGGGGCAGAAACGATTTCAGTGCGAAGACAGCATTCCCAGTTAGGTCAAAGGGACTGCAACGGTGCTAAGGACATTTTAATTTGCTGACCCTCTTTTATTTCACCAGGTGTCCTCCTGAACGCCATCTTGCGGAACTTCTCCAAAGCCGTAGAGAATGGGAGTTCTCTCAAATTCATTATGTACTCCGCTGTAAGTTCAGCATCTGGGCATACGAATACAACCCACGTAACCATTGTCATTGATTTCACATCCTGTGTCTCCTCACCTCGTTACTGCTGTGATGTTTGTTTGTCATTCCAGCATGACTCTACACTCATCACCCTCCAGGCTGCTCTGAATGTGTACAACAGCCTTCTTCCTCCTTACGCTGCCTGTCAACTCTTTGAATTCTACCAGGAGAATGATGGGTAATGAAAGTCTCACAACCTTGACTTCATGCACCTTTTTCCCTTTGCATATTCAATTACACCACGTAGGACAGATGGCTTACATGTAGCACGTTTTGAGTGACTGCACGTGGCTTAAAACCATTCAAATGCATTTCTTTTCAATGAAATCTGGCTGCAATTCAGGACCGCAGCAGCCAAATTAACATGATACAAATCCATTACATAACAAATGCGTGCTGTCTCATTGTGTTCATTCTAATACTTCCCCAGATCCTATTCTCTGGAGTTATATTACCGCAATGATTCCTGGCATGAGCTCTATCCCAACCCTGTGCCAGGATGCAACAGGTTGCACCCCTGCCCTTTGTCATTGTTCACTGAGCTGGTGCGGGACGTGGTGGCAGTGGACTGGGAGGCGGAGTGTGGCTTTAGGATGAGGTGGTCAAGCACAGGTGAAAAAGCAGATCTCGATATTCAAAATAATTGGGTCATTAAGATTTCACTGCAATACACGTATTAATTCATGCCTTCACCTTTGGGAGCAGTAAGGTATTTCTCAGCTAGATATTTTGGAGATGTCCCAAATGCTTCACATTCACATGGAGGGAAACAGGATTATTGTCTTTCACAGGTGTCATAACAGCTCTTGCAGTGGCAGTGGGACTCCTGGCAGTGGCGCTGTTGTTCAGCATTGGAGTTGCAATCCATAGAAGGGCACACGACTCCAGAGAGGTGTAGTAAAGATGACTGTCACACAGATGCCAACTATGTGGAAAGGTGCCTCTCAGCTGTGGAAACAGTTCTAATAATAATGTGCCACTGTGTATTTAGAATTGTATATCCTGGTTGGCAGTTTTGGTAAATCTGCTAAGATTGTTTGTTTTACCCAAATCATTCACAGCTTGTACACTAGGCAGTCATTTCACAGCCATAATAAAGTGCATCCAAAAACAAACAAACGTGTTGAGCAGGCATCACTACGGTTTATTTGACTGACTCATGACAGTGCGTTCTCTAGCATTCTGGCTTTCACTGCTAGTACAGAATTTGGTTCATAACATTTCACCTTCCTCGCAGCTTGGTTGCTTACTTCTTTTCCTCCTTGCTTGGGTCTATGGCAACTGTGGAATTACAGAGCAGATGATGAGTGCTTGGTTCGGTTTGCCAAAATGCCCGAACCATTTCAGGTGCCCCAACATGAGATATAATTTTGTTTTTCAGCTGCAGGAACATGTGTGCTGTCTTTGGGCGCCTTTGTGTGTGTTCTGGTCCCCTTAAACCTGGCCCAGTGTAATATTGCCAGTTAATTCACAATTCAGGGTGCCAGAACAGAGGATATTTTTTGAAAAAAAAATGGCAAACTAAGCCACTCCAAAGGTCTTTACTGTATTGACACATTCAGGTTAGACTATTGAAAGATGCTGGTGCATGACGGCATTATGCCTTCTTCAAGGAATGTTTTTAATAGTCCAGCTAGGACATGTCAGTCCAGCCAAGACATTTAAACCTCAAGAGTTCCTTGGTCTGTCATTTTCTTCTGCCACTGATACCAAATTGCACCTAGTCAAATCATCAATAAAGGAAAGCATCTGGATATGAGCACACCTCCAACTACCTTTTAAAACACTGAGTCTATGTCTGCAGCTATGGGAATGTATTAAATTCACATATTAACAATTTTATTCTGCACATTCTACATTAAGCGTCTAAAAAAATAAGCGCTGCATGTTTCTCCAATTAAACTGGTGCTCCTCCTCCATCTCTGCCTCCCACCCCTTCGCTCTCACGTTCTCTTTACCTCAACAATTCCTTAACTACTGCATTCCCCTTCCTACTGTGTTACCCTTACTACCTTGTTTCCTTTACCTCCACCTTCCCTTTACCATCATGTTCCTGTTACCTCCACAACCTCTTTACCTCCACCTTTCACTGTCTTGCCTTTACCGCCACAATCCCTTTCCTACCGCATTCCCTTTCCTAATGTGCTCCCCTTACTACCTTATTTCCTTTACCAGCGTGTTCCCTTTACGACTACGTTCCCTTTACCTCTTTTTTTAAGGATGTACCAAGAATCGACAAGCTGATTGGCATGGAGCTGGACTGGCTTTTGACAGGGGCAGAGAAGAGAGCTCTGAACAAACTGCTGGGCATCGTGGATAATGACAGCCACCCTCTGCACGCTGTCATCAGCAAGGGAAAGACGGCTGCTCCCCACATGGAAAACAAAAAGACTCAAAGACTCCTTTGTCCCTCAGCCATAAAACTGTACAACTCCTCGTTGTGGGGGAGGGGCAACAGAAGGACAAGGAATAAGAACAACAACAGTCTGTCAACTTCATTTGGTGCAACTACAATGAACAGTGCAGTCATAATGGTCAGTATATTACTGACCTACACACTTAATGGCTTAATATTTAAGTGTTTGATTACTTGTGTGGTGTTGTGTTTCTGTATTTTAGATTATTTTTTCTGATTGCTTAGATTTTATTCCTTCTGCTTTTCTATGTCTTTCGCTTTGGATTTTTATCCTGAAATGTTGCTGCTAGAACTTTACTTTCCCTGAGGTCCGAAAGGATCAAAAAACTTAATCTAATCTAATCTAACTTCCACAATCCCTTTACCACCGTATTCCCTGTACTATCGTGTTCCCATGCTACCGCTTTGCCTTTCCTACCACGTTCCCTTGTCCATCGTGTTCCTTTTACCACTGCATTCCATTTACTACCCAATTCCCCTTACTTCCGTGTTCCCTTCATCACCACATTCCCTTTACTACCTAACTCCCTATCTTTACCACTGCATTCCCTTCACCTCCACAATCCCTTTACCACCGCATTCCTTTTATGCCTGCTTTCCCTTTACCTCCACAATCCTTTAATCACCAGGTTCCCCTTACTGCCACATTCCCTTTACCACTGCATTCCCTTACTACCCAGTTCCCCTCACTACCACATTCCCTTTACTACCAAATTCCCCTTACCACCACGTTCCCTTTACCACCACGTTCTGTTTACCATCATATTCCCTTTACCAGCCTAAACCCCTTACCACCATGTTACCGGCAGCCAGACCCAGTGTGGTGGCATCACCGGCACTTATCAGCGCTCCCTCATACACCCAGGCTCTACCGGGCCTGCTCAGGTCGCTGTCAGGCCTGCTGTTCAGCCACAATGTCCTCCTGGTGTATCAGGTGGCATAAGCAGATGCCAGAACCCAGGGATGTTTGGGTCTCCACAAGGATGCCTGCCATCCCTCCAGCAGTGGACAGCTCGAAGGCAAATGTCCCGGCTTCCACTGCACCGCTCGGACACACTGTGTAACTGAGGCCATCTTTGTTGGACTTTCTGTGATCTTCATGTGAATCCAGAGAAAGTATCACAGTTAAGCTCTCTGTCAAGATAAGATGGACCCTGATCCTACACGACTCGTGATGGGGGACACGTCCTTACAGGTGGGTGGCGTGATGAGTCAGACGAGCGGCAGCATGATAACGGTATGCTGTTGCAGGGAATCAAGTTCGGCTGGACGGCTGGGAAATGTTAACTGTTTTATTCATAAACGTGGTGCAGATTCCTGTTCCTTTATTGTTACATCTCATTACACAAGAAAAAAAAACTTTTGGCTCCTCAGCACTGCAGCAGCAGTGTGTGTGTAGGTCCTGCCATAAAAATGTGTGGATGTGTATTGGGTTGCTTGTTTGTGTGCATGTAGCAAACACTCAGAAGAACAAAAGTAAAGAGTTGTTTTCTTCATTGAATAGCTGTTATGTCAGTGCACTCTCATGTGGTGGCAGCCATAACCCCCATTCTGGACTTCAATGGCTCTCATCATCATGAAATGCATAAAAAATATGAGTTTCTTTTGTAACACACACACTAAGAAGAGGACACTTAAACACATCTCAGATGAGACCGTGAGCGCGCGTGCGCGCACACACACACACACACACACACACACACACACACAAACACCACTCCGGCAATTGTTCTTCAGCTTGAGATCCTGGCAGCAGGTTAGTGAGTGTGTGAGGAACCAATGAGTGTGTGTTTTTGTATGGGTGAGGAACTAATTTGTGTGTGTGGTTTTTTTTTTTGGAGTGTGTGAGGAACCAATGTGTGTGTTTATGGAGCTGAGGGAAGACGTCACCGAGCAGAACCGAGAGAGCGAGAGCTTTCCTTTGTGCTCTCTTTCTTTCTCTCTGTCTCTCTGTTCAAACACATTTCTAAATTTTCCATATGTCAACCTCAATAAATAATTTAAATAAAAAGCTGCTCAGGTTCTTCTGTGTGGTAATATTATATTTGGCAACGTGCATCACTGTGGATGTAAATCACTGCTTACCACGTTGTTACATGAGCGCACGTCCACTGGCTTACACTGACCGAGTGTCTGTCTGTCTGTCGCCCCCTGGTGGAGCATCTCGTGCCCGCAGGCTGCATTCACAAGCACGCAGAGGCGAACGCTTTTATTTTGGAGGCCGCGAGTTCAAGCGGAGCGTTTCCGTCTGTCGGTTAAACGTCTTCTCTTCCTCTCCTTTCCTTCTTCTTTCGACCTCTTCCTGCTCTCTGTCCGCCGCGCGGCGTCACTAGGAGCCTCTGCGTCACGTGACGTCACGCGACGTCAGCGCTCCCTGAGCTCCCGTCCCAGCGAACGTCGCCTCCGCGCTCGGCTCGTCCACAGCAGCGTCGCCGGGGTCCCGCCATGGTGGAGACACCCGCCGGCTGCCCGTTCGAAGACATCCAGTATGAGGACATCCACGTCGAAGCGGTAAATTCCCGGATGTGAGCTCACGGTGACGGGCTGAGCTAGCGTAGCAGCGCCACTCGCTGACGGTCACCGCCGTTAACGGAGGCCCGACAAAACCGGGAAGTATAACGAGCGCGTAACCAGCAGAGCAAGCCTATAGAGGAGGCCACTTCAGGGACCGCGCTCAGAGTCGGTAAACTAAACGTTCTCAGTCGTCAGTCCGCTGAGCCAAAGTTTTGCAGAACAGTCGGGTATCTACCAAAACGGAGCCTCACAGCGTGGAAGTGTCTCACAGTTCGGCCTGGAGGAAAGTGAGAAGCGCTTAGTGGCGCGAGAGGAGGCTGAGCGTTACCCAAATCTGCGTTTTTTACCCGGAGACAGTGATGAGACAGCGGCCACACTGGCGGCGTTCACGCCCGGTGGCGACACACCCGTCACGTCACCACGGTCGCAAGCGTGTGTTTGCATGCAGCACCGTGTGTCCGGCCAGAACCAGGCCAGAACCGGTTCACTGCCGAGGCCACGTCCTCGCCACGGGCATCAGAGGGGCGTGTTTCATGGAGACGTGAACAGTGCAAACGACAACAACCTGATCTGCCACTTCCGGGTTTGCTCTTCAACATTACCTGCTGAAGGTCTCAACAGTCCCAGCTACCTGCGGTGGACAGGAAAGTGTGTGTCAGAGGAAAGTTAAGAACCTTAAAGCGAGTTTAAAGAAGCCAAAGGCTGCGTGGAGTGAGGAGCTGGTGGTGGGTCACTGCCTTGTGTTATGACGGGCTGCACCGTGTTCTGGTGGTGAATCCAGCTGTCAGGTGAAGAACAGCTGGACCTCCTCCCCTGGCAACCTCGAGGTAGCCAGGGGAGGAGCTTTGCTCGACAAAAGGCCACCATAATCACTGACCTCAATGGCATCCATGTTTTCCATCGTATGACAGCGTGCTGCTTGTGATGTCTTTGTTATTGCTGATGTAGGTTGAAGCGTCAGAGGTTCTGTTAAAATGATGTATGGTGCCATTTTTTTTGTAAGTCAACTCCCAGGCGGCGATCTTGCCACCATGGTGGCTTCACACTTGTGTGTTGCCGTTGTTAACGGTTCCACCTCGTTGTCAGTGTGGACAAAGCAATCCTGGCTCTTACTTTTCACCTTTGCCTGTTGGTGGTGATTTCAGCCAATGGGCTGACTGGCCCTCCACTTCCTGTTTACACCGGCTCGCAGATGCCCGATGAACGTGGTTGGTCACGTGATTCGCAGCGTCAGGTATTTTAAACAGATGGAGATATGAGACTGTGCTATAGCCGTTCTCAGATTGGACACTGGTTCAGGTCTGAAACTAAAACAGTCATTTGGGCTGTGGTTGCTGTGGCGGATCACCACTAACTTCTTTTGTTGAGTTCAAGTCATAAAGTTGGAACTCTCAAATGCTCAAAGAGCTCAGAGACAGTTTGTCCACACTCACGCACTCCGCACTTTAAAACCAAGGGAGAGAATAAAACTCCACTCCAGCACTCCATTTGTAATATTATAGGATAGAAGTAGGAGGAGCAGCAGCAGCACCATGTGAGTTTACAGTGCTTGATACACCAATGCAGCGCCGTGAACAAGTTAAGTTTGCTCGTTGATTTTGACATCATTAAACTGTTATCTCAACTTTGATGGCCGAGAACTCCTCAAGTAAAGCCGTCCAAAATACCTGGAAAATATAAAAATAACCCTGTGCTCTCAAAATTCAAGGTCATAAACCGCAAACACAGTGAAGCTTGCTGAGGGTGTGTGTGCGTGTGTGTGAATGTGGACAAACTCTTAAGCTGCTGTGGTGTTTCCTCCCTCCAGGCTGTCGGCAGAGGCACGTTTGGCGTCGTCTTCAAGGCCGTGTGGAAAGGCAAGGACGTGGCCATCAAGACCATTGAGAGCGACAACGAGAGGAATGCCTTCCTGGTGGAGGTACTGCTGCATCCTCATTACTGGTTCCTCTCAAACAAGTCCACAGTTCTCAGGGAAGGGAACCCTTCTGAGGAAGCTTCAGTTGCTGCTCAGTCAAAGTTTCTCTGTGCTCTCGGAGGATAGTTCCGCTATTGGCTGAGTCAAACAGTGCCATGCTGATTGGTTCTTCCATTAAAAAAATTAAACCGTGCTGAGCTGCACCTGAGACGGATCATGCAAGTGATGACTTAGGTCGACTGGTGACTCCCCATCCATTTCTCGCTCTCAATTCTTGTCTAGGAAAATTTCATTGTTTTGTGAACATTTTAGGCCCATTTTGAGTCTGATGCAGCAACACATTTCAAAACAGTTGGGATGGTGCCAACAAACGGGCAAAAAACAGCTGGTGGACCATCTCACAATTAATGACATTAACTGGCAACAGCTTAGTAACATGATTGGGTATAAAAAGGGAGCCGGAACCTTTATGAAGTGAAAATGAGAGGGGTGGTTTCTTAGAAGATTGAGAGAATGTTAAGAATCTCTGAACACGAGGGACCAGAGTGAAACCAGCATTCATGGTGGAAATCTTCACTGCAGTAAAACCAGACATGATGGTGTGGTGTCCTCACTACATGGGCTCAGGATCGCTTTCAAAAACCAGCGTCTGTGAATCATAGGTAACCTGCACGTGTGAAGGCTCCATTAATGCTGAACCATCTATGCAAGTTTTGGAGCAACATCTGCTACCAGGTCGACAAGGTCTTTTTCAGGGAAGGCTTCTCTTATTTCAAACCACAGCTGGTGTGACATCATCATGGCTGGTGTGACATCATCATGGCTCTGTGGTAAAAGAATACGGCTGATAAACTGAGCCGCCGGCAGTCTCGACTCGTCACCACTGAAGATTTTTGGAGCTTCATGGAACTGGACTGTTGAGCAGCTGGGATCCTCCATCAAGCACCAATGAAGACGTTCCACCTTCACGTCGACACCAATTGCTCTTGTCAGTTCCTGAACACTTCCATTGTGTCAGAAGAAGAGCTGATGCTGTAGAGTGGAGAACATCAACATTAACCTAATTTTAAGAAATGTGCTGCTGCATCAGATTCAAAATGAGAAGATAACTGTCAACTATCCATTTTAGTCACTCAATAATGGTCCTTAGTCTGGATAATAATCACAGACACGATCTTCACTTATTGTGTCAACCATGTAGCGTGTTTGTAAAATACAGCATGTCAGAGTCAGTAAGTCATTCATCATATAAAGACACATGAACACACTTACTTCCCTTCTGTTTCTGTATTTCTGTGCAGCTTCGTCAGCTCTCCAGGGTCCATCACCCCAACATCGTTAAGCTGTATGGCTCCTGCGACAATCCGGTGAGTATAATGTATGTGATCATGCTCAGTCATACCTGTGGACACCTCTCTTTTCACGTCGAGACTTGTTGAAAGAAATGACTCCCCTTAAATAAACGTGACTGCCCTTCAATAAAGAGCAGAGATCATCAGCACTTTCTTCCAGGTTCTTTACACAACCATGGCGACCATCTGAAGCCATCATTTATCATCAGCCCACTTGACAGACACACTATCACTTAAGATGGAGCTGACTGATGGCTGCGGTATAGGTCATGTATTGCAGATGACACTTGGGCCAAACTAGAATATCAAACCACTCATCCACAAAGATGCTGTGATGTTTTAAAGTGACTCTTACCAAACTGGTTACCACAGCAATTTTCATGGCGCTGATGTTGGTTAGTACATATGACCATAATGAAAATCACGTTTCACCACAGAACCGTTGAACATCTGTGGGTAGGAGACGTAACACCTGCTAACTGGGGTTCTGGTTGTTTCAAACCATAAAAAATGATTGCTCACAGTTGAGTGCATTGCGACCACAGTATGGGGCTCCATCACACCAGTGTGAGGTTGCCACGGTAACTGTCACAACACCCCTGAGGCTCTGATTTATCTGCCAAAGGCTGTAACTGCTATCACCTCGTTTTCCTCCATCATGAGACAGGAGACGCTGCAGATCGCCAGTGATGTCAAAATATGAATATACATTTTTTCCTTCCAAAAATCCTCCTCCACTTAACATTGGAGTCAGGCGGTCAGGGGTCACTCTTTGACCCACAGGTCACTTAAATGGTCATGGAAACCCCTGACAGTTATTGTGTAATCCCACTGATGGTCCAAAGCCACTGAGAAACGATGTGTCCAGATATTTTTAGATTTTATCGTTTTGTTGGCAGCGGCTGTAGCCCTCTAACATCCCTCCACCATCTCTGGCATAGCGATGGCGCTCGGCTGGAAGCTGTCTGCGTCAGCATCCGACTGCTTGTCTTCTGCCACAATTAACGTAACCTTTTACCTTTCATTCTCAGGTCTGCCTGGTCATGGAATATGCAGAATGTGGCTCTTTATACAACCGTGAGTTGCACTCATGCCCATCTCACCTAACATGACATCACACCACCCAGCACCTGTACTGAAATGCACCTCTTTGTCTCCTGGTCACTGACTCACAGTCCTGCACAGTGCTGAACCACAAGCCCCC
Source organism: Dactylopterus volitans (assembly GCA_901007715.1). Taxonomy (NCBI): domain Eukaryota; kingdom Metazoa; phylum Chordata; class Actinopteri; order Syngnathiformes; family Dactylopteridae; genus Dactylopterus; species Dactylopterus volitans. Next base: position 18,056 of record CAAKHG010032085.1, read on the forward strand.
TACACAGCATCCCACGCTATGAGCTGGTGTCTGCAGTGTGCCCAGGGTGTCGCTTATCTGCATGCTATGAAACCAAAGGCCTTAATTCACCGAGACCTCAAACCACCAAAGTAAGACTCTTGAAGGAGAAGTGGACTGGAAGCTACACGTCATGATTGTTCTTCGGGGTCTGTCTTCATCAAATGTGCCTGCAGCGCCGAGTCACCCAGTTTCTGGTAGTTGGGTTTAACTGGAATTGGTGTGACATGCACCATTTGTCAATGAGTTGCAGTTTGTGCAAAAAAAAAAAAAAAATCAAAATTTTTCAAAAGGTTTTGTAACATGGACTTATCAGGAAGTGGCTACACTGTTTTAGTGTGTGTTTGTCCAGGAGAATTACTCAATCAGAATCAGAAATACTCTATTCATCCCGGAGGAAATTGTATGGTCACAGTCACAGTTGCTCCTTGTCATTTTAAAAGATACAGGAAGGATGGATTGAATTTACTCCAGTAATAACAACATTACAAAATCAAATTGACCCAATATAAACAGTACGAACAACATCTAAACAAATCAATAGAACCTGTGCTACATAGAAAAAGAAATGTAAAGTGTTTCTTAAACAGAATAATGATTCTTAGAACAGAAGAAGTATATACGTTGATATATTATCTCCTGAGTCACTGCTCCCCCTTCGCTCTGCAGGGGCCATGACAAGTCTTGAAAGTTTGGAAAATGCAGAACCGAATTTGGCTTGATCTCAAACTCGGGGGGGAAAAAGGAAAAATTTTTAAACAATCTGCTGCTTTGTCCTCACAATCTGTAGTGTAAAACAAACTTTCATCAGCAAAATGTTTTGGTCATCAATTTGATAACGACAGCTGGTAAAATATAAAATAGAACGGGGTGTGCTGTTGACGTACAGGAGTTCTGGAAAGTTTCAGTTGTACCATCGAATCAACATAAATGTGATGATAAATACTTCAAGCATGTTTTTTGATTTGGCTGCTTTGCAAATGCTTGAACATTGCTGGGATTTCACAAACCCTGACCCCTCCGCTCCAGTCTGCTGCTGGTGGCTCGCGGCACTGTGCTGAAGATCTGTGACTTTGGAACAGCCTGTGACATCCAGACCTACATGACCAACAACAAAGGCAGTGCAGCCTGGATGGCTCCAGAGGTGTTTGAAGGTAAGCCAACAAACGCTGCCTTTGCCACAGTTAGTGACATAGATGGCAGACAGAGATTCCTCACTTTTATAGCTAGATGATGACAATAATAATCACGTGTGGAAGCAGAAAACCTCAGATGGCCACTTGAACCTGGCTCTGGACTTCCAATGACAATAAGCATGTTCTGCTTGGTCTGGTCCCTCGAGCTAACCTCCCTATAACTCACTCAATTAAATAGTTTTCAAGCTTAAACCGAAGCATATTAAAGGGCATGGCCTCTTTGAAGAACACTGTGTATATATTTTTATATACACAGTGCATGTATTGACTTCACCTGATCTGGGGGGTGAGGCATCAGCATTGTTCCTCCAGCTGGGTTTTCAGCAACTGCTTCCTAGCTGGAGAGATCGGTCTCCACCAGCTCACCCTCCAACATTTTACAGCAGGTGATCTTTGGTTGGTGTTGTTTCCTTTTTTGTGGTCACGTCCCTTTGAGGACCACTTAAGGAATCCACTCATGGAACATTAGTACGATATGTACAACCCATCTCACACAACATTTGATCTCTGAGATCACACCTTGGCAATCAATCTGGGAACATTGTTTTGGAGAATTCCATACTTGATGTTTTATTGTGCCAAAGTTCATGGCAGATCTTTGGCAGACTGTCACTGTGGAACATGTTGGCTTTGTTGAAGTGGCAGGTATTGGATTTCAGGTGTAATGGAGTCTTGCGTAAGTTCTGCAGGCCTGCCCAACTCTATACACTGTATACACAGTCTATGAATCTGAGCCACCACTGTAGTAGTGTTACATGCCACATCAATTTTTACCAGCGCTTATCCGGCTGCTCATTTTAAGCAGTGAATACAATGAATGTAATGCTGGTTTGTGTTCTTCAGGCAGTAACTACAGCGAAAAGTGTGATGTGTTCAGTTGGGGCATTATCCTGTGGGAAGTCATCACACGCAAGAAACCCTTTGATGAGATTGGAGGATCAGCCTTTTGTATAATGTGGGCGGTCCACAGAGGTGAGTCGAGTTCTGCAGCAACCATCACCCTGGTACGCTGGCAGCTCTTTTATGTATGTGTGGATGGATGGATGGGTGGATGGATGGATGGATGGATGGATGGATGGGTGGGTGGATGGATGGATGGATGGATGGACGGACGAACGAACGAACGGATGGACCGGTGAGAGGAGAAAGGAGGTGAGCAGAGGTCAATGAGCCAGTGACCTGATTCTTTAGTGGAATGGACAGATGGCTTGATAGATGAATGAATGAATGGATGGGTTGATGGATAAATGGATGGGTTGATGGATGGATGGATGGATGGATGGATGGATGGATGGTTTGACAGTCTGACTGCTGACAGTTGGTCATGTTACAGGAACAAGACCTCCTCTGATCAAAGACCTCCCAGAGCCCATAGAAACTCTGATGACCCGCTGCTGGGACAAAGAGCCCAGCCAGAGACCCTCCATGGAAGAGGTGAAGAACACTATGAGCCATCTCATGAAGGTATTGTGTCCCCACCAGTCTGACGTCTCGCCACTGGTTTGCTTGTTAGCTAATCTGAGAATCAGGACTGCTTAAAATTTTAAAAACTAGTCATTCTCTCTCATTGAGTCTCCTTAATACAACACTCTTTTTAAAGACAGGTTAACAAAGGTTGTTTTGTCAGTTCAACTTGACAGGTCAAATATTTTTATCAGCCAGCTCAATTGTAGATTAGTTGTTACTGTACAAGATGTCAAAAAATCTCATTAAAAGCATCAGAAAAAAGAGATGGTGTTGATCTCACCTCTAGTCCAACATGGAGACATACTGTTTGCACGTCAGGCCTACATGATTTTAGTTACTGCTGGTCAGTATTCTGTCAGCTGATCAATCTGTTGGCTAATATATTGACTTCCATCGTGTTTGTCTTTCTCAGAGGCTCATTTATCAGAGTTAGAGGGACAGTTCTGTTGTTCAATGAACGTGACTGGTCACCATCGATCCAGTGGATAACTTGTTTGCATAGACAAAGATGGATTCAGTGTTTGAGTCTATTGTGTGGTAAAGACTCATGTTACAGGTCTCCTTTGGTAAAAGTGTGGACCTGCTACCTACTGCTTGGATGTGTGTGTCCAGTACTTCCCAGGTTCTGATGAGCCACTCGGGCTTCCTCACCAGTCTTCAGCCAACAGAAGCGGCTCTTCGTCAGCCACAAGCACAGGTAACCCAAACACGTGCAGCATGCTCTTTCAGATGGTTAGGGATAGGCTAGGAAAGAAATCATTCAAGTGTGTGTGTCTTGATGCCAACCCACAGGCTCATACGCTGACTACACCATCAACAGTAACAGGAGCGATGACAACGCAGAGGACAGAAACTCCTCTGGCAGAGAAGAAACCCTGAAAAGCTTTGAGGCCAAATTCCAGTTCAAACCCTCAAAGGTCCTTTGAGCAAACAGCTGACCTTTTTGCTGCACCTGAACATTGTAATTTCAACTTTATTTCCTTCCTCCTCAGACAGCAACATTGAGAACTGGTCTGTCCAGGATGTCCAGCAGCCAACAAGGGCGCTCTCAAAGCCCCCCCCACTGCACCAGCCCTGCAGCCACCACTAGTCAGTCCGAGCTGAGGATGACGTTTAGCCCCACAGGTAGGGAGGCATGCAAGGTGGCTATGGGCTGATATTGAGAGCCACTGCCACCTTTAATTTACCGGACTGAAGATGAATTCATCAACCATCATCTTAATGAGCTCCAGGAGTGTCACTGTTTCCCAGAAGTTCAGCTGCCCCTGTACATGTTTATCATCTCACATTTGAGCCTCTCCTGTCCAGATAAACCAGACCAGACAGGTTTCCATGGTGATGCAGGTGAGCAGAGATAGACAAGGTTGCCATGGTGATGCAAATGAGCAGAGATGCAGAAAGACAGGTCGCCGTTGTGATGGAGATGAGCAGAGATGCAGAGAGACAGGTTGCCGTTGTGATGCAGGTGGGCAGAGATGCAAAGAGACAGGTCGCTATGGTGATGCAGGTGAGCATAAATAGGCAGGTTGCCATGGTGACACAGGTGAGCAGAGATGCAGAGAGACAGGTCGCCATGGTTATGCAAGAAGGCAGAGATGGAGAGAGACAGGTTGCCATAGTGATGCAGGTGCGGAAACAAGTAAATGCTGTATAACTGCTGGTAACTACTCAAAATGCTTGGATGACCATAAATATGTAAAACTCGTTAACAATGAGATCAGCCTGACATGAAGAATGAAGGAGTAGTATTAGCTGGTGCCCTGCTCTTTCACACACACACATTCACACACACGGTCTTTGATGATCTGGAGGATGGTGAGATGGCAGAAACGCCTCACTCGCAGCCTGTGAGAACGAGCTTGGTGGCTGTTCCTTCTTCTTATAAAAATCCCTGCCAGTGAACAAACAGGTTTCATTTCATGTGCTTCTGAGGAGTTTCTCTCTTAACAAGTTGACTTCATCTCATCCGGAGCGATACTGCGCTGTCAATCTTGTACCACTGAGGGGCAGAAGAGTGCAACTTAAGATGTGTTCTGTGTGACAAGGAGTGGATGACATGACTTTCTCTGTATGCGTTTAGCCACCAACGGGCTGGACGGCTCCGTCCCCATGGCCTGCCTGAAACTGGATCATCAATTACAGGTCAGCAAAAACGTGTTATTTTTTTTTTTCATTATTCATGAAACTACTTCTTTTTTCTTCTACTTCCTTCCTTTCTCTTCTTTCTCTACGTTGAAGGTAATTTCATGTCTTGTCTGTGTCCAGTGTCCCTCTACCAGTCGAGTTTCCATCCATACGCATTCAAATTTTTTAACCAAATCAGCAGGTGAGAAGCAGAAGAAATTCCAGATGCGTCTATGTTTCAATCCACTTGTATGTGTGAATATTTCACCTGCAGAAGAAGAGTTCACTGAGCTCTTCATAGATGGTGGCATTCCATCAATGGTCTTTGTCTGCCACTGTGTGTTACATAGTTATTCATCATAGATCTTCTACTTTTCGTCTCTGCGGTGGAGCTGAGGGTTGAGTGACAAGTCACTGGTTAAATGTTACAACATATTCAGAAATGGTATTTCCAGCTCTGATTATTGCATGAATGGCAAAATTGCGCAATTGAAATAGTTTTTAAACTTTATTGTTTCCACCAACCTTTTCTACTGAAGCACTTGAACATGCATATTGAAAAATGCCTCCTGAATTGTGATTATGGATAGTTTCAGAGTTCATGTTTTGTCAGATGCCGATCAGTCACTTGTCTCATGAACAGATTTTCTTTGTGGATTCTCTCTAATCACCTTTCAGCCACTGGCGCCGTGTCCAAACTCCAAAGAATCCATGGCCGTGTTTGAGCAGCACATCCGGATGGCTCAGGAGTACCTCAAAGTCCAGTCGGAGATTGCTCACCTGCTTCGGAGGAAGTAAGTATGTCTGGATGTTGACATACGGTGTCTTCACCACCCATGTGCAAATCAAGCTTCCTCAGGAGCTGAGTGGCCCAAGTACGAGCAGATGATCATCTCAGCATGAACTCAAGCCACCAGTTCAAAACCAGAACCATCTGTTGCCCATTAGCCGCTAAAGTGCTCACATGCTCTGCGTGAACATGGTAAGGTAATGTGAGTTTGTTTGTTTGTAACCATGGTAATGTGTATGTCCGTGGGAGCAGTGGTTGGTCCTGATCAGTCTAAACAGAAATGTCTTTCATTAATTCTGAACCACGTAATAATGCAGGAGGCTTCTCTTTAAACTGAGCTCCAGGTGCATTGTGGGCCGTCTCAGAATCCAATGTTTGTTGGTGATGGTTGAGTGAAGCATGACACGGTGTCAGAGTTCGACTGAAGCATCACAAAGCTTGTCCAGTGAGTGTTAATGTGTAGCGCTTCGTACCTGGAGATGATCAGAACATAACTGGCTGCAGAGAGAATCTCCACTGAATGATGATTCTCAGTCCCTCCTCAGCATGGAAGCACATCTCCCAACAATTCCACTACTAGTATTCCTGCTGCTACCAAGCTCCTCATGCAGAGAAATAGTGTGTCCCCACTCAGGCATGGTTAGCATAGCTAGAACAAAGACAGGAAGCGCAGACTGGCTCTGGACACTGCAGAGACTCACCAGCCAATTATTCTTACCAGATTTGGATGGTTTAACTCAAACGGGAATAAAAAATGATGATCAGACAACAGTCCAGAGCTTCTGTGTAGAAGAGTTGGGTGGATCTGCCGCTCCAGCTGAACAGTGAAAAGAAGGATGCGCCCATTTGTTGTGTTTAGATGCATCTACTGCATTTAACTCTGCAATGAGCTGATTGATTCTTCAATTGATGTAGAAGAATTGGCGATATATACTGTATATACATGGGAAGTAAATCATTTTAGTCGTCTCTCGATCCCTGAATTTCCTCAGTTTCAGCTTTGCCGGATTTGTTTGCTGAATGTCTTCGAGTTTGCCATTCAAAACAATATGGCAGCCATTTTCTGTGATCCACTAGTATTTTACATGCTGACTCAGAGTGAGAAATACTTAATTCATCCTGGAGGGAATTGTATAAAAAGCAGTGAAGTGATCTCACCAATAAACAATACCCTGCTTGAAATACATAAATGTGTGGTTGCAGCTCTGCTCCACCCGCTTATGCTGGAGGCATAAAATGCATTTCTGTTTTTGTACACATGAAAAAAAGATGCTGATTCTTGCATTTCTCAGGTTTTGGTTGGTGTGGACAACACCCCAGTGCACTGTCACTGATCAATGACAGTCATACGGTGATATGGTGGAAGTGACAGTGATGCGGTGACAGCAATGCTTGATGCAGTGACGGCAGTGCTGTAACAGCGAGGGGTGATGCTGTGACAGCGACACTTGATGGTGAAGGTGACGGATGATGCAGTGGAAGTTACAGTGACATGATGGGTGATGCGGTAACGGTGATGCGGTGAAGGTGACAGATGATGCGGTGGAAGTGACAGTGATGTGATGCAGTGGAAGTGATGTGATATGGTGATGTTGATGTGGTGCAGCGACGGCTGATGCTGTAACAGCAACACTTGATGTGGTGAAGGTGACGGATGATGCAGTGGAAGTGACAGTGACGTGATGCAGTGACCGTAATGGGTGATGCTCACAGTGACGGATGATGCTCACAGTGACGGGTGATGCTCACAGTGACGGGTGATGCTCACAGTGACGGTGATGCTCACAGTGACAGTGATGCTCACAGTGATGGTGATGCTCACAGTGACGGTGATGCGGTGGAAGTGACATTAATGCAGTGACGGTGACGGGGGATGCTGACAGGGATGAGGGATGCTGACAGTGACAGGTGACAGTGACGGGTGATGTGGTGACAGTGACGGGTGATGCGGAGACAGTGACGGGTGATGCGGTGACAGTGCAGAGGGATACTGACAGTAACGGTGTTGTGGTAACAGTGACGGGTGATGCTGATAGTGACAGTGACGCTTTGACAGTGACGGTGATGCTTTGATAGTGTTGGGTGATTCTGATAGTGACAGGGATGCGGTGAAAGTGTCGGGTGATGCTGACAGTGACGGGCGATGCGGTGACAGTGACGGAGCTTCTGTGTGTCTCCAGACAGGAGCTGACCTCTGAGCTGGAGGAGGACCAGCGGGACCAGCAGACTTCATCTCGACTCATCCAGGAGCACAAAAAGCTGCTGGAGGACAACAGCAGCCTGTCAGCCTTCTGCCAGGGCCTGAGGAGCAAGCTGAGCCTGATCAAGACCCAGAGCCAGCACCATAGCTAGGACTCCAGCACACACTTTCATGTCTCCACTGGTGTCTCCTGAACCAAGGAATATCTCTATGAACTGACAGTGTAGCAGAAAAACTGTAAAAAAAAAACAAAAACAAAAAAAAAATTAACACACAACAAAATAACAGGTCAAGATGAGATTAGAGTGAAATCATCAGTGGGGGATGAAAGACCTCAAAGTCAAAGTCCAGTCTTCTTTGGAATAGGTGAACTGTCCCAGCCGAACTGTGGTCCATAATGGTGCTTGAGGGACACCTGGAAGGGGAGGGGCCGACTGATGGAATACATGCTGACTCAGCAGCCTACATTTGTGTTGCATAGATTCCGTAGATGTTGATTAGGCCCCTCCAAAAGTTTCCCATTGAAAATGCACACACAAACCAGCTGAGCAGCGCAGACACGGTTACTAGACCAGCTTCTGGCACAGCAAACTTTGTGCTGCTGCTGGAGTTTGTAGCTTCAGCGAATTAACATTAAGGGCGGTGAGTTGAAAGTTGGCTCCCAGAAACCAGAGCAGGAATCAGAAGAAGCAGTAGCTGTGGAGCTTGTTTAGTTTGTTTGAAGGAGGTGAAGCAGCATGACCAGACTGTCCAGCCTCTCAGCAGCAGCTACAATAGAGCTGTGACCTTTGAAACCTGCACACGCCTCCCTGACGTGACCCTCACAGTAACAGTGACTGTGGGAGGATGTGATGTAACTGACAGCTGGTTTACACCTGCACACAATTTGTTTACGAGGTGATTTTGTTCCCGCGTCAGTCAAATCACAGTCGAAATTCAAATGAAACATCAGTTTGATGAGTTTGCGATAATGACATTAATCATATTCACCAAAACCAGACAAGTTCTTGAGCCAAAGAGTTTGAGTGAATGAGCATAAAGCAGCCGGCCGGTAACACATGACTGTTACTGCCCCTCATGCCGCATGGTGGGACCAAAGATGGCTGGCCTGTTTGCCTTCAGAAGAAGCCTGAAGCTCCTGGTGTCAGTGCATCATGGGTCTAAAGGTGACCTGCCTTTTAGCAGTGACTTTTTAAAACTATAGTTGTGATTTGTACATTTTTACACACATATACAGTATTCTTCATTTAGCCCTCCTCTTTTATCACACTTAATGAAAAGAGGCAGCGAGCCTGCAGGCCTTATCGTTTTAAACCAGTTTTACTGTGAATACCAGTGTTACCAAAGGAATTGTGCTGCCTCTTTGTGGAAAGGTTGTTTGAAACATAAAATGATATTAGAATAATACCCAATCAAGTTACCTATTTCATGTCCATTTGATTTTTATTTTCTTATGTAATTTTTTACACATTTCACAGGACTGTGTGTACTTTATCCTTCATTGCACTTAAGGAATGTTCAGCGTATGTCTGCTATCACATTGGTGTTGGGTTTATATCATGGGCGACTTTTGCTATTTTTCCTGTACAGATCAGCTTATTCAAGAAACATCTGTGATTTGAAAATGTACAGACAATTATATGCTTCTGAAAGTAAAAAAAAAACAAACAACAATTGTTGTGCTTTGTCAGTTATTTTATTCAAAACTGTCTTTATTGAATGTCAAGTGTGTGAAGCTATCAAATGTGAGGGAATGAAATTGTGAATTGGAAAGGTGCTTGTGGGGTTCTGCAGTGCAAGAATGGGATGGAGGATGTGCTCATAAAAGCACGAGGGTTCTTCTCCGCAAGGCACAGTAGAACAACACTGCAAGGTGCACATCATTAAACCAGTCCACCAAACTTCAGAGGAGAGAGATGAGAACGAGTCAAACGGTAAATGCTGTGGTTGTGCAGTGTATTCTGCAGGGCCTGCCAGCAAGGCTGATGAATGAGCCTCCAAACTCAACCCCTTGATGTCAGTAAGCTTGTCTTCATTTGGTCTGCATGCACTTCAACTCAAACAAGAACTACACCTTCCTCTATCCACCCCATGCTGGGTTAAGTAGTCTCACCAAAACCTGCAGTTACCATGGTTTCATGTCCTGAGGCCTGGGCGGATGACAGAATCTGTCCTGGCAAGTTTGCACTGCGATGAGCAGTTGCAGGACAGCAGCGTGATGACGGAGCAGCAGAAGGACTTCAGGTTCCGAGAAAAAGCTGCATCTGCAGGACGGCGGCCCGACCCCCCAGTCATGCAGGCCCCCCATTCATGCAGCTCCCTCACTCCCACAGCCTCTCAGCTGAGCTCCCCCTCATTCCTCACTCTTCTGTAGTTTCAGACTTTGCTTGTCTTGGTATCATAGTTTCAGTCTCCACTCAGAAAAGAGTTTTGGTGTCTCGTAATTTCAGCTGGTTCCTGCCTCACTGCACAATTATGTTTGAAAGCCATCTCGACCCTGGTCTGCAGAATGTCTGCACTCAGCAAATGTGCATCAAGCTACATTTTGTAATCACCTGATCTGTCTGGCACCAGTATTGCCTTGCCCTCTCCCCCAGCTGAGATGTTCTCTATGCTCCGAAGGCAGCAGTCCCACCTCCTCTGTGATCTCATCCCACTGCCACAAGGCTTTCAACATGTCTGTCCTCCTGTTTACCTCTAGTTTTTCAATATTTATGGAAATCTTCAAACACCACATCAGGCTGCTTCTATGACAGCAGGAAGTCATTAGAATATACTGGTAAACTGGACCAGCTCCCCCTGATGGTCAGTGTAGCAGTGTGACTGCCTTGTCCCCTCTTGGTGGGGCGGTCTTCACTTGTTAAACCAACCCCCCCCCACCCCCACCCCCCGTAGGACCTTCAGCCTGCATGTACTGTCTTGATAGTCATGTGCTCGCACACTCCTTGAAATCAAGCTAGGCTAATGCTGACAACGCAAGTGACTCGGGATTATACTCCATCAACACCATGACACAGTCGTGGAACTTTTTCTTAACTTCCCCCTTCAAGGCCATCAGTTCCAACTTAATAGTGCTCTGGCCTGCAGCAGCAGGCCAATGGCCCCTTTTGCCATCCTGTGGTGGATTCCCCCCAGTCCCTGATGGCATCCATCAATGTCCAGTAAAAAAGGTTTAGTGGAATCAGCAGAGGCCAACACAGATGTGGTGAGCCACTTGTTCAATGTGTGGTCTAGGTCCCACAGCTAGTCAAATGGGAACACAGTTTGTTTTCAAGCTGTCCTTAAAGAACTGTGCCAGTAGCATCCATGAGGGAGGAGAAACAGCAGCATATGGAAAAAGTGCAACAGCAGAGGCTGAAGGTGCTCGTCCCCAAAGATGCGTCAGTTAGTTGCTGAAGGGTTGCTGGCATATTGCAAAGACCGAATGGCATAAAATGAAACTCAAACAGGCCAGAGGTGGTGTTAAATGGAGACCTGGATTCCCTTGCTGTTGTGGGCTGCAGCATGGTGGCCTCCTGAGCAGCATGGCTTCCAGCATGACTCCCACCTTCCCAGAGGCTACAGATCCAGTATCTCCATCTGTCTAGCAGCTTTCACAGCAGGTGAGGAGGAAAGTGGCCTCACGAAACCTTTAATGGTGGCTGAGGAAGGTGGACTACAAGAAAGACAACTGAACTCATTTTGCACTACGTTATTCATCCCAATTGTGCCCAGCATCATTTTCCTTTGCTGCATGGTCCTTCGTCAGGAGAGTCTTTCATCAACACTCCTTCAGTTTCCACATTAGGAACCAAAATACTGTGTAGCAAAGGTCCTGTTAGCCCCGTTTACAATACAAACATGCTCTCAAAATATTACCCATGTTTGTTGTTGAGTAAGAGCCACAGACCGCAGATAAGACAGACACAGCCTGACATCACCCATTGGTTTGTGGACTTCCGATTTGAAGTCTAAGTTTGGTTTCATGGACAGTGCCATGTTGGGATTCTGTGGATTTGTAGTATCTCAAAAAGTCTCCAGGTGATTCTAATGATGATGGAATTTCTGGAGCAGCACCTCTTACATGCATTTTCTCCAAGGAATGCTCCCATTCTTGTGTTATTCTTAATTTTGCTCACTTTGGACTGAGGCTCATTGTTTATTACATGTGTAAACACGGTGCATGAATTATTACATTTTCACAAAGCTGCTGATTCAATCCTCACTTTAACAAACATCCTCAGAACAAGGAAGCTGACCAAAGTTTGAGACACATGTTTGATTTGTTGCTGAATCTTAGAACCAGTGGGGAGCAGTTTTCTGTGAAATTGCTTCTCATTGGCTGCTCCAGCTGGTTACTGCTGTTAACTCTCAATTCCAGCGGGGGTGTGCAGCCGTTTCCATAGCAATGCAGTGGTCTTTCTGGATCCCAGCGCTCCTCTTAACAACATCCGACGTGCTCTCATGAAATCGCCATCCTCCTTTATGTCAGCGCAACACGCATCAGCAGATCTTCATCTTCGGGGGGCTTGGTGGTTTCATCATCCGCTGCCTGTTTGAGGGTTGAGTTATTCTTACAGGGGTTTTAGAGAGACAAGACTTGCTTCTCCTCCACCGCTGACCAACTGTCCACCAGAACATCCTCAGGTCCAAACTGCAGTCTTGCTCTTCTTTGTGATGTTTATCCTTTTCCGTGTCATTCACAGCTGTTAAGGACATCATTTTCCAGTTTCTCCTAAAACAGAGAAAAATATTTCATGGTTGAAATATTGCAATATTGCCTCCTCCTCCCACAGCCTCTCTTCCCTCCTCCCACACACACATTGACTCAAGGTCCTTCCACATAGCCAAGTGTCACGCTGCTGTCAAGCATGTGGGTGCACAGAACCTCCAAGGTGTGCGTGAGTTTAGGAGCAGCTTGGCTGGTCTTCAGACCTCCAGTTTCCTGTAGATCCACTCCTGAGAACATGGCGTCCCCGACCAAGCTGCTTGTGGCTGCCAGAGGAGCTGCACAAATCAGTTCTGGCTATTTATAACATCCTGACATTGAGAATGTGGGTTGATCTGAATCCAGCTGCTGGGAATGAGGCCCGAGAGGTTGTGGCAACCTGATAAATGTAGGAGTTCTGCCTGCACCCGCGAGATTACCGTCCTATCAGAGACTGCATTCTACCTGCTCCCTGGGATTAAAATGTTGTCGGAGCCCGTGTCCAGATAGAATTGTGTCCTACCTGCGGTTCTATTAGATTGTGTCCTACTTGCTCCCCCAGGGATTACGGTCCTGTCAGAGACCACATCCTACCTGCTCCCCCAGGATTACAGTCCAATCAGACTATGTTCGATCTGCTCCCCCAAGATTACAGTTCCATAAAAGGCCACATTCTACCTGCTCCCCGGGATCAAAATCCCGTCAGCCACCGCGTCCCGATAGGATTGCGTCCTACCTCCGGTTCTATCAGAGACCATATCCTATCTGCTCCCCCAGGGATTACAGTTCTGTCAGAGACCACATTCTGCCTACTGCCCCAGGATTACAGTCCCATCAGAGACCACACCCTACCAGTGCCCCCAGGATTACAGAGAGACTACATCCTACCTGCTCCTCTGGGATTACAGTCCTGTCAGAGACTGTGTCCTAAAAGGACTGCGTACTACCTTGATTCTATCAAAGACCACATCCTATCTGCTTGCCTCGGATTACAGTTCCATCAGAGACCACATTCAACCTGCTCCTCTGGGATAACAGTCCTCTCAGAGACCACATCCTACCTGCTCCCCCGGGATTACAGTTGCGTCAGAGACCACATCCTTCCTGCTCCCCTGGGATTACAGTGCCACCAGAGACCACATCCTACCTGTTCCACCAGAATTACAGTTCCGTCAGAGACCACATCCTACCAGTTCCTCTGGGATTACAGTCCTGTCAGAGACAGCATCCTTGAATACAATAGAAAGGCTTTATTGTCATTGCACAAGTTTGCCGAGTACAAATAAATTGTGGGTGCTCCACCCTACAGTTCTGCAATTCATTTAGCAGATTATCCAAAGCAATTTACATGTGAGAGCTCAACAATACAAGCGAGGATCTGGTCAGGAGAGGACAAAGTTAGTCCTGGAACATGATGTGGGTGCACCCTACCTGCAGTTCTATCAGAGATCGCATCCTAGCACCTCCTGGGATCACCCCTCCTTTAGCATCCCTGACCCATGGCTCAGCAGATCTGCTGCTGATGCATCACAGTCCACATGGGAATCTAGTGACCATCAACCTGAGCAAAAGATCAACGATTCCTGCTAATTATGGTCATAATTATCATATGTGAGTAAAAAGAAAACAAGTGCTGCTTGAGAGAGGGGATCTCAAAAAATGATTGGTGCTTCTGGCCGAAGGTTATCGGAATAGCTGGTTACCATGACGACGCCTTGTCGCCGGCTGAACGTAGTGAACGTTACATCATCAGCCTGATGCGCTAACAACGTCCGCAGCGTAGTAGCGGAGCGTAGCGGGGCGCTATTCAGCACGCGCCTGCGCTGCGGGGGGCTGCGTCATCGTCGGAGTAGGGGGGCTCGGCCGCGCTTGTGAATGGGGGCAGCGTGACGTCACGGAGCCAATGTCAACAATGCAGCTGCTGGAGGAGAGAAGGCGGTTCACCGTGTCACACTCGCACACACACACGCGCGTGCAAACACTCAGCCACTGACGCCGCGGTCCGTCCAGCTGGAGCTCGCTGCCGAGGAGGGACGATGGTTCGGACCCGGACTCACGAGTGAGCGGCGGCGACGAGCAGAGCCACGGTGAGTGCGCGCCTATGCGGGCAACGCGGCCTGCGGCGGGGGTTCCGGTGAGTGCGGGCCGGGGTCCGGTGGGGTTTTGACGGTCATGCTTGTGACGGGGGGCGGGGGAGCGGAGAGGAGGGTCTGCAGGTTAGCGGGGATTAATGAACAATCCCGCCTCCATGTTGACGGTGGAGCTTCACCACGCGGAGGGATAGCGACCAGCACGGCGGTCCCCGAGCGCCTCATCCGCCGCGTTATTCGTCCGCGAGCAGTCCAGAGTAACGGAACCACTGAACGCGAGGACTGGAGGAACAGGGGGGGAGAGTGTGTGAAACGGAGACACAACCTCTGGTAATGCGGGGGAGGGAGGGAGGAAGGGAGGGAAGGAGGAAGGAAGCAAGGATGGATGGAAGAAAGACGCTGGCGAGGGACAAAGGAGCCTCCCAGCGTCTCCTTCCCGCCCTCAGCGCCCCACAACCGCAGCGGAGCGTTGTTTATCGACCCATCTGTGTTTCTCTCCGTCCCATCCACCCATCTATCATCCACCCATCCCGCATATACAAATATTCCGTATAATGCCCCGCCGCGCTCAGCCGAGCTAAATCAATACATGTGCGTGGAAAAGGCGTGTGGCGCCTGCTACACCTCCCGGCTGCCACTAGAGGGCAGCAACGCGCATCTCACTGCAGGGTTCTATCCCGTATCAAAGTTTGGCTATAAAAAAGGTCACATAGTTGCAGGTGGTGGCCTGGAGCACAGACCAGGGAGGTCAGCTGACCAATGGCAAGCTGCAGGTGTGTGTGTGAAGAGTGTGTGATCTCTGGTAGGAGCTGCTGCCAGTGTGTGTGTGTGTTTGTGTGTGTGGAGCGTGTGAAGCCAGGTTGCGGGTCAGGCTTTGAGCGTCTGTGGTTTGTGTCAGGGAGGAACATTTCAGCCATGATACCGACAGCCGAACATGTGAATATCCCTCAATCTGAGCAGGTGGAAAGCGCCATTTTGGTTTTTGGGTTCAGATTTGGGGCGTGGCTCCGAGGGGGAGGGGCATTTACGACACAAAGCCCATATATGGTCATAATTCAGACATTGACTATAATAACAGTTAAGACACATGTCCAATGGGATAAAATTGTCTGACATGACATCATGACATTTTGTTTGTTAAAGCTCAAAGGTCATCTTAAATTCCTCTCATTCATATCTCAGGAACATCTGGAGGGAATTTCTTCACATTTGGCACAAATATCAGTCTAATGTAGAACTGATTAGAGTTTGGTGGTCAAAGGTCAAAGGTCACTGTGACATTGCCAAGCTTGTATTTGGTCATAAGTCATATGGTGACGATGACATAATTTTAGATAAATGTCTAATAGGATTAAGTCATGAAGCAGTTGCATCTTTTTTCTCTTAATGCATTTAATACAATTCAGTCACTCCACATAGATGATCAGTAGACATGGATGCTAGCTGCTCCCTGATTGGCTTGAGGAGGAATCCACACGGGGATTCGACCACTATAACGCTGATTGTTGATTGGTGCACGGAGCCGTCACCACCCGGCACGCTGCACTGGTGCCACACATGAGAGGATACATCGCCAGTCATCAGTAGCTAGATCACTCTTTCTAAATCGGGTTTACGCATACACCATCATCAGAGGCAGAGGGTGTGTGAGATCTGACAACAACAAAAAAATATCTATAGCATCCATGCAAAAAAAAAAACTATACTGTAAATAACTTAATAGGCTAAATCCAAATGGACGTTCATAAACTGAAAGCTATATTGACATTTTAGTGATGACAAACATTTACCAAGAATATTCAGATTGTAATGTTTAAATGCTGGAAATTATTTTTTTTGACATGTTTAAATTTAAACTTTTTTTTTGTTATTTACAAGGTTTATCAAATAGACATGGATGGCAGCCTCAACCAAAGCGGCATTGCGCTTGTTAGGGGTTACATGGCTGGAAAAATGTGGAATAAGTTTTAGAAGCATTGGACTTGATCAACTGAAAAAAGTAAAATCCTGTGATTTTATTAGTTTCGTGTGCAGCAGCGTTCGGGGACAAAAACGGCACGCGTGAGCCTCTGGAGGAGCACGAAAACATCCCACCTGAAGCTGCCTCAGCCTCGCTGATGAGCCTGATGAGCTATGCACATGGTGGATGCAAAGGAACAATTCCAGCGACACTGCTGGACTTGTTTGGGGCAAGTGAACGCAGCCTCCCTCCTTCCGTCTGCCCTCCTGTTCGAAGGTCGATGTTGGCGTGCATGAAGAGCTGAGGCTGCGATCATGTTTCAGTGTAGCAGGCTGAGCTGGCGACGGGTGATGTGACACGCTACTATGCTCATGTCCACAGATGTGAGGTCCAACACATTTTCAGTGGATAAGCTTTGGATAAGCTGGCCCTGTCTCAGCTACCAAACTGTCTGTCTCTCAGTTATTAGTGGAGCTTGAGTGTGCATGGACAGTACACTTGTCAGACATTTGCCACACATGCATCATACTCTTATGATGCATACGTTACAGTCATAATTTGTTAATGTCGGTGCTCGCGGTTTCCATGCCAACGTGAATGTGGTGTTGAAGCCTGGTTTTGCATTGGCAGAATCTGGTGACCTGCAGCCACAATTAGGGTTTTCACATTCAGCCATTGGTGGCAATGTTTCCAGTTACATCTGCTAATGCTAACAGCAGTAGTGTGCTGCTTCCTGTCTGTTCGATCCCATTGTCACCCCCTAAAGGCTTGAACCCTGAGTGAAGTGGCATGATTGGCTGAGAGGGAACAACTCCAGGCTTGAGTGCAGTATACTTTACATTTATGGTTAAGAGGAGGCGGAGCCCTGAAGACTGCTAGACACACCCCGCCTCAGTGACAGTCCCTCATTTCTATCGCCGTCATTTACTTATGGTGAAATTTTTGCCTACTTAAACGGCAGGTTATAAAAGGAGGAGCTCACTGTTGTCATGATAATGAATGATTCTATTTCCACTGAGCCAAGCTGCCTGGTCACAGTAGGTCGTAAATTCCTGCGGAGTGGCACAGGTGAAAATTACCACCACTCTTCACAAATATTAACATGATATTAGGTCAACATGGTCTCAGTTTCCTATCAGTTTGCAGATGCTGACTTTATAGGTTGTTGCTAATTATACTCTTTATCTACTCTTCTTCTTCTGCTGTGTCTTCAGAATTTTTTTTGTCCAGCTCAATCGAAAGAAATCGTCCGGTGGTGGTGTCCCTTACATCGTTTTCCTTGCTTAGCAAGTTGGCCACCAGTTGCTAACTCAGTTGATTTGGAAGCTGTGAAAGCTGTGCTCATTGGACGTGTTTAATGCGCTATTGCCAGCCAATGAGAGAAGAGTATTCACAGGCACCTCGCGATCCTGATTTGGGGGCCTGTGAGGGTTTTTAACATCTGCACATGATTTATGTTTGATCACCGTGTGACCGATTGCTACTTTTGAAAAATGACATATTTGTAGTGAATCTTAATGAAAACAAGCAGATTAAATTCCTTCTGTAATCTTTTATCATGTTAGTGAGAGGTTCACTGCCACTGCAATTAAATCACTGATTATCTATAGGGAGTCTGAAAGTGTGTGAGGACATGTGAGGACTCAGTGTCAATCAGAGGTCAATAACTGCAACATAGTCTGACAGAAATCACCACATGATCTGATCTGCGGTGTTATAACTTCGGCTGAGACTCTGCCCAGACAGTTTTTCATCTGGCAGCAGATGACGTCCACAGAACCAAATAAACGAGGCATATGAAGAGTATTATTGCTCAGGGTCAGCTGTTGCCCGGCCCTGACGATCAGCGCCCATCATCACGTAATAAACCGGATTTGTGCTTGAAACAAACCACAGCGACCTTGCTTCCATTTCCCAGGAGGTCACGTCAGTCAGTGTTGTCATCTTGATCTGAGCGTCATGTCTCCCGTCTTTCTTTCCATATTGGAATCCCAGGTTCGGACCTCTATCAAAGCCCTCATAGCAAAATAAAGCAGGCGATTGGAGAAGCCGGCCACTTGCTGTACTTGGACTGACTTGGCCAGTTCAGGCTTCTGACCTTCCATCTTATTCACACTGTTCACATGTTGAGGACTCCTCAGAGCTGAAAATAGATCATCTGATATGACCTCAACTAGAAGCCTCAGCTGTTTCCTGGCAACAGCAGCAGTGAATTAACTCTAAAGGAAAAAAGGTAAAAGTAGAAGAGTCACGTCAACGCACTGATTGCTGGCCCGCTCTCAGATGCCGTGCGGTCGACTTCTTGTCAAACGGTTGCTGCTACTTAGTGCTGAACCTTTTTTTTTTATTAGTTAATTCATTGTTTTGTCTATAAAATGTCTTGTGTTGTTGAGCTAATCCTCTAAAACCTTTCGGTCACGTCTGGCATAAAAATCACTCAAATTAACCTATTTCAGAACTTGAATCAGATGAACCTGCAACCTGATTTGATTTTGTTAATTGACTAATCAGTTGATCAGAACATTTTAACCGCTGGTGCTGCTTCGCCACTACTGTTCGGTGTGATCGACATTCTGAAGGTCAATCAGGAGACGTTCCATTGAAGGCCAGTCAGGAGATGTTTGATTGAAGGCCAATCAGAAGATGCTCCATTGAAGGCCAATCAGGAGATGCACCACTGTGCGTTAGGATTTTACCATTGAACTGGCCGGATTGCGCTGAGGTGGCACCATTTCCCTCATGTTTGGGCCCCACCCAGCGTCACCGTGGACGCTGGGTGGGGCCCCCTACATAGAGTGGCCCTGAGCGTTGTGGTGGTGACTATGGCGATGATGAATGTCAAGCAAGAGGAGTCAGTAAAGTATTGATGTGTATGCATTTTCAGCCTCATCATCTGGGATGATGGCGATTAATTGCAGAATACTTTCCAAAAATTCCCAAATCTGTTGTTCTTCACGCCAAACCCTGCCAATGATAATAAAAAAATCATCCAAATGTGTTTTTGAATAATACCTCCAACAGACAAACACCAGCTGCTTGAAGGAGGCAGCTCTGACCAGGATGTCCATCTACAATGTTCCCACATTCCATGTGGTGACTAGGAGGACGGAAACCAGACTGGCAGTCAACTGCAGCCTGTCACCTCAGACCAGCGTGGCGTTAACTGAGCATCTCCTGTCACTGAATGTCTTCGACAGTAACAGACAGAGTTCTGACAGTCTGGAGCAGTGGGTGGCGGCGCAGCATCGCCACATGAGTGGAGCGCGAGCAGCACGCTCTCCTGGGTCAGGGAATCCCACATCCAGAAAGTCGTAATCAGTCGTGGAACCAGCCACCTTCAGGGTAAAGGTGGACACGTGCCCAGTTACTCAGCGGATAAGCTCCTGCTCCTTGCTCCATGCTCCTCACTGCTCCCTCCTCAGCTGAAGTAAATAGATGCTCCTGCCACCATTTGAGGAGATCTTGTCTGTGTGACTGATCGGATAAGAGACACTTTCAAGTGTGTAACTGTATGTTGAACAATCCAGTGTTGTCAAAGTGATGAACATGTAGTGTCCCCTGACCAGACCAAGACTCCACGGCACTGTGGGCTGATGTAACGGAACCAATGAAGCTGTAAAGGCTGCGTGATGATGTGGAGGTTCCACCTGTCGAGGGAAATTATGATGCTCTCACATTCATCTACGTGTCTGCTGCTAAGCGAAGACGTGGCTCTGCCTTTGATGTGATGCAATCAGGGACGTGTACAACAGAGGAGGCGATAAACACCTACTTTGTGATGCATTGTGTGAAGCGTCTCCCAGGCCCGGCGTGGTGCTGCTGCACGCGTGGGCATACCGTTCGCCAAATAAGAAAGCGTGCTCAAGCGGTGCAGCAGCGACTGCACGGCTGTTTGCGATCTAGTTGCATGGTTTTGCCGACGCCTGCTGCCGATGCTTTACGCTGCAGCTGCCGTGCGTTTACTCGCTGCGGATACCTGTTCCAGTCACAACGGCGTTTCAACCACAAAATCAGTTACTTTCAAGGCCACCCCGGTAGTGGATCCACACGCAGGAGGCCACCAGACGCAGGACGTCCTAGATAGGAGACCACGAGCTCTGCTCAAGACCACTAACAGCAAAGCGCCATGGTGCTTTGAGGGAAGTGAGGGGATGGCGTCTCACCTCAGAGCTTGGTGACATGCTCCGCCCCCTCAACAACAACAACAGCCAGCAGACTGGAATTACTTCAGTGTCTCCACCTTCATGTGAGTCGCTCGGCTTATTGACACCAGGATGTGTTTAAGGTCCATTTGAGCCCTCAGTAATATACAGTTGTGATTATCATTTGATGCGATTGATGATTGTCTTTGGAATTAGGTCTAAAAGAGGCTCAGCGATGTTCAGGACGAGAGCAGTGACGTCAGCTTGTTAATCAGTGAAGAGGTCAGAGGTCGTCCTCTGCTGCCTTTACGAGCGTTTAAACATTTAAATGGTTTAACTTTAGCTGTTTTAAGAGGATTATTGTTGTTCTGTTATTTTCTTCTGGTAATCAAGAATCTTGAGGAAAATCATCTATTCTTTAGTATTGCTGTCATGCACAGTTTAATTTAAGAAATTAACAATTATTCAATCAATTTCCTGATGATAATTTATAGCGTCAGTAATTTACAGATGTTTAAAGGTGAATGAAGCCAGACTCAGACGTGAACTAGGGTTGGAACGTCTCTCTCTTTGCTGCTTCCACTCGCTCCTGATGTTACTCAACCAAACAGCAGTGATGTTCAAGCTTGTTCTTCTCTGAGAAAGAGGAGCCCAGTGAAGGAGCCTTCCTTGGTTCCTCTGAAAGCTTCATTCAGACTACTCGGCACTTCACTGTGTTAAGGTCAATTTGAAACGCCACTGATGATGTTTATGCTGCAAATGTGGTTGTTTTTCTTCAAAATTGTCTGGCGATTTAGTGAAGTTTGAAGTTGCTGGTGCAGGTGAGTAGCAGGCTTTCACGGTGCATTGCATTGTCTTGTTAACTCACAGGTTATGCTCACGAATGTTGTGGGGAAAAAAACTGTTGTCACCATGACAACCTTACAAAGGTGTGAGAATTGTAAATGGCTGTGCTGGCATCTTAAATGTCACTGACGCTGAACGTCCTGCTTCATATTTCCCAGGTATTAAAGCTCCACCAGCACAGACGCCTGCAGGCTTTTAACATAGTGGCACCTCTCAGCCTTCCTTCCTGTTTGACACTGTCTGCCTGCCACCCAGAGTGTTTCGAGCTTCTGCTAATTAGCTTCATGATGTCTAATTAACATGCCAGCGACTGATGCACGTGTGTGTCTGGATCTCACAGTGCAGGACAGTGACACTAATTACCGATGCACAAGTGATGCTCATGTCTGTGTGAGGGAGAACATGACATAACCGACCTCCTTCACCTGTGCTCTTATTCATTGTGTCATGACTTTTTTTTTGTTTGTGTTTAGTAAGGAAACTAATAGGACACATAATGCATGAAACTGCCAGAATGAGCCAAAAACGCCCCATCTTAATCTGTAATGCCATAACTATTTTTTTGGTGACATATCTGCTATCATGTGTCCCATTGGTTTCTACTGGAGACATGGACACTTTTCTAATTATGATTATAAGTCTTAATTATAAACACCCAGTAATTATAATTATTAACTGTATCATCATCATCACTGCATAGTTAATTTTTCGTCAAACAGAAGGAAGAGCTTTTTTTTGGGATGATTCATTAGTGGAGGAGATCACAAGTGGTGCTCTGGTGAGCGTTTTTGGCAGTTGAGGGAAGTGTTTCACTGTCAAACATCAAGCACACAGTTTCTGTTGGAAATATTGGTTATTATTTCACGTGTCAGTCATGTACAGTTCAGGTTACAATAGCAATATTACTAACATCAAACAATCCAGATTTGGCCTCCTTTCTTGAAGTGTGATAATTCAGATCTCAGAATGCTGTGGCAAGAAACGACCGCTAAATAACCAACGAAGCAGGTCTGGAATGGATGAGTGACTTTGTGAATGAGGGTAACCAGTGGAGCCCCCAGTTTGGCCAGTGGCGATATTTAAGCTGGGTTTACGCCTAACGATTTTCACAGTCAGAGACTAAAAACTCGAAGTCTGAAGGAAATTGTGGGAGTTCTCCTGGAGTCACAGCGCGCTCCTGTCATCTCCCTCCTTTAGAATAAGGTGGTAATCTGAGCTGTTTCAGATCAGTCTTTTCCTAGTCTTTAACGTGACTAAAATTATGGATGTGGATATTTGCATGGGAAGAAGATCACTGACAACCTCTACGACTGTCATCTAAGAAGCTTTGCCGCAAATTGTATTTATGGAAACTGATTAATCCACAACAATAAATCAGACATGCAGTATCTTCTTTGATTATTCTTCCATATTGTTGTTGTTGACGACCAATCCATGATGCTTGGCTTGCAGACCAATCAGAGCCTGTGAGTAGCTGACTCATTAACCAGTCATGGGCATGACAGCTTGCCTTGCTTGATTTGAAGCCCTCTGCTGGACGTAAGTAAAACAGCAGCCAGACTCTCGCGGATTCCAGCTCTTTTTTCCTCCCACTTTGTTTTCTCTTCATTTTAATTGCTCTTCCTCTGCACTTTCATGGGAGTTGCAGCTTTACAAGTCATTGCTGCGTGTTTGCAGCTCTCGTGTGTGTGAGCTTGCCGTCCTCAGCATGTTGCCTCAGGTGTAGTGAGTACAGGCGGTACAGCTGTTGCAAGGTGTGGCCTAATTCATGACATCAGTGCCGATCACTTGACTCAGTTCTCGCCTTGCAAATCAGAAGTGGCTGAAACATCCTTGTGGACTGATCCCGACACTGCAGGCGGTATCATGGAAGTCTGACATAGTCGGAATCTCATCTCTATCCGACCTTGTCCTGTGTTTCGCTGTGATTCCATCTCTTCACTCCCATTTCCCGGCAAAGCGGCTTGGAATTCCTGCAGCGTTCCCATCCTTAGCAACGCTTGTGTCACTGTCCTGGAAACCTGACAGGTCTGATTCAGTTCACGCCTCCCTGTCACCCTCAGGCGAGCTGATGTCAGCACAGCCTCCCAGCCGAAGGGAGGGAACACAAGAGTCAGGAAACACATATGACCACCGAGGAGCTCCGGGGAGGGAAAGTCCTCTGCCCCATATGTAACTGTCAAACAAGAGAAATCAAGGACTGAGGCCTCTCACCTGCGGATGAGATCAGCGCCTGAGTCACTGAGGCTTGGTGTTTGGCTGCAGTGTGACTGAGCACCGTTCCACTGCTGTTCACCTGCAATGTGAAACATCTGATGATCAATGTTGGGCACAAAACTTTACAAAAGTAATTTGTAAAGTTAGAGTTACCAGTAACTTCTCTCAAAACATAACCAAGTTAGTGACTTGGTTAGTGCATCATAAAAGTAACTGGTTCCCAGGGAAAGTAACCATTGCGTTACATTGTTAAATGTTCAAATATGTCAAAGAATTGAATTCCCCCTTTGCGCCCTACTGGAACTTTAAATGCAACTGTATGTTCAATTAATTAAAATAAAACTGAATATTAGATATGTTTAATTAATGAAATGGCAGCACACTTGGGCTTTGGCTTGGAGCCTTCCAAGAAATATTCCAGCACAACGATGGAACTGCTTTGAACTGTGGTCATTCGTTAGTCACCGAACTGGCTTTTGTCTGGCAGCTTTTCTGGACATCCAAAGTGTCTTCTCAGTGTTACAAATGGTGTCCTGATGGAAGCTGAGTGTGGTGGTGTGAGTTCATGCTCGTGTGTGTGTGTGTGAGAGAGTGAGAGAGATCGTGGTGATAGAGCCCCTTCAGCACTTTGCATTGCATCACTATTGCTTCATTCAGCCACACATCCAGAGACTGCTCATCAGGAGCAGTTCTGTGTCTTGCTCAAGGACACCAGCTTGGTCTCTGAGCCACACACAAGGTGAAGGTATTGGTGAAGTGTAAATATGAGAACCAAAGTACCCAGGTCAGCTCTTCAGCTTCTAAAGATTGTAACTTGATCCTTGACACACACGCACGCACGCACGCACGCACGCACGCACGCACGCACACACACACACACACACACACACACACACACACCAACCACTTCCTGCTCATACTAATATACAGCATATACAGTAGGTATATACGCCACACTCCACCTTCCACCCCCTAGCAGTCTGTTCGCAACCTATAATCCCTCACTCCCACAGCATAGCACTTGCCCTTCACAAACACATGCATGCACACATGCACACACACATGCAGGCATGCAGGCATGCACACACACGTGTGACATATAATGGAAGTGTGAGGAGAGCTGGCTATGTGCCTGAGGGATGAGGGGTTTCATTTGCACTAAATCCAATAGACAGCAGTGTGCCTGGAGATGTGTGTGTGTGTGTGTGTGTGTGTGTGTGTGCGTGTGCGCGCGCGCGCGTGCGTCCAGCATTCCTGTTGTTTCTGAGGTGACAGAAA
>CAAKHG010032087.1:5929-22440 GCA_901007715.1 Dactylopterus volitans
GATGTCAATATGTCAATGTAATTCTCTTTGAGGTGATGAAAGTACAACTCTGTGTGTGTGTGTGTGTGTGTGTGTGTGTGTGTGTGTGTGTGTGTGTGTGTGTGTGTGTGTGTGTGTGTGTGTGTGTGTGTGTCCCACATGCTAATTAAGAGCTGGAGCTGGACCCCCACGGAGGCAGCTGGGCATTTGCATGTACCCTTAGAGTTGGTGCTCACTTCAAAGTTCTCTTTGATGCACACTGGACTATTTTCAAGACTCCGAGTTAGTAAACAACCAAAATGACTCAGATACAAAAAAATATATATACATGTATATACATGAGATGCTGTCCGTTGGTTACATCATTCCAGTCACATGAAGTGGCTGAAATCTTGAATGAAGTTTGGAAGCCGCGCCGAAGGCTTTCACTTACCTCCCCCGCGGTTTATTTCGTGTAATATCTGAATCTCACAGTCACAGCTTTGCGGAGTGAAAAGCACAGACTGTCACCTGTGGCTCCGCTCACTTTTCAATTCGTCAAGTCACATATGGCTTTACCACCAACCTTGGTCCTCTTTTATTTCCCTTGCAGACAGTAACTTTCTACTTGGAAACGCTCAGGGTCGTTATGGTTACCCCATTGTGTACTGCTCAGATGGCTTTTGCGAGCTGACAGGCTTTGCTCGGACTGAGGTGATGCAGAAAACGTGTACCTGCAGCTTCCTCCACGGCCTTGAGACCAGTGAAAGTGTAATCCAGCAGGTTGAGAAAGCCCTGGAGGGCCAGCAGGAATACCAGGGAGAAGTCTGCTTTTATCGGAAAAATGGTGAGGATCCTGTTCACCTGGGAGTCAAAACTGCCATGCACTCAGAAACGTACTGTCTTAATAAAGATATCAAATGTAAACATGCTGTATGTGCAGAGCCAACCATTAAAAATGTTTATGAGGAGGCATAGATCCT
The DNA here is from genome assembly GCA_901007715.1 of Dactylopterus volitans. Taxonomy (NCBI): domain Eukaryota; kingdom Metazoa; phylum Chordata; class Actinopteri; order Syngnathiformes; family Dactylopteridae; genus Dactylopterus; species Dactylopterus volitans. The sequence continues at coordinate 6,871 of CAAKHG010032087.1, forward strand.
AAAAAGCAACAAACAGTGTTGTTGTTTTTTGTCACATTAACATGAATCCAGTCATCTTTTAGGGGAGGAATTGTCGAGCACGATTGTATGATAACTTTTTATTTTAATTTCCTCAGGGAATCAATTTTGGTGTCTCCTAGATATTGTGTCAATTAAAAATGAGAAAGGAGAGGTGGTGCTTTTCCTGCTATCCTTCAAAGACACCACTGAATCATACGGGAGCAGCCATCACTCTGCCCACGGAGACGGTGAGGCCCGACTGCGTTTCCCAGCTTCAATATTTAATCAATTTGAAATACAAAATGTCATGCCACTACATCCATGTTAAGCGGGTAACTTAAGGCGATGACATAATCTGTGTTTTGTGTTTTGCAAGCAGGTATGCCAGAGGCTTCTCACCACAGCAGGAAGAGCAAACGATCCCACTTTTCCCAAGCTCACGACCGCGGGAGGACCATCCTGCACCACCTGACCAACCTGTTCACCAAGAGGGGCAACAGGAAACTGACCAATGTGAGTGCGATCTCCTTTTCTGGATGACATATATATATATATATATACTTGTATATATATTTGCTCTTAGAAGAGCTGAAGTTATGTGTAATTTATCTTGTAAACACAGGCGACATTCTAGTCATTAATATGTCTTTCATTAGTGTGAAAACTTTATCAGCATCTCATGAAATGTTAATCTGGTGAGTTTTGTGTAGAGTGTTTGATGTCAATTTGTGGTCTTTTTAAAATGAAACTGGATTTCTAATAAATGCTGGATAAATATCACCTTTTTTTGCAAAAAAAAAACTGCTAGAAAACTTTCCTTTTCCTCTCATGCACATCTGAAACCATCTGCAAGCATCAGCAGCTTTTTCAAGCACAAACTGATGATTTGACTCATCAAAAAAAAAAAAAAAATCTAAATGTCAAGATGATGATGTACGATGATTAGCAGATTTTTTGACACAGGCAGTTGAAAAAAAAAAAAAGCTCAGTACTTGTCCTTTTTTTTCTTTTTTCGTTTTTTTTTCAAATTTCATGTTTTAATGTTTTCTGCAAGGGTGCCTTGCTACTGAAATGACAAGTGTGTGTCGCTATTAATGTTGAAAAAATGAAAAATGCATTTCACTCCTTGAGATGTATTTTATGCAAATTATTATTATTAGTCTTTGGATCAATAAAGCTAAATGTATGTAAGGCCACATACTGGCCTTTAAAGGGTTAAAATCCCCAAGGTACAATTAACATGTTTCAGGCTTGTAAAAGTTGTAAACGACTGACTCATTTAAAGTGGAAAAAAAAATATTGATATATTATATTTTTTACATGAGTTTTTGGAAAGCTGACATTTTTTTTGTCATTAGGGCAAATGCGTTAGGATATTAGAGGCCCTCTTAAGGGTTAAATGAAACTACATTTTCAATTAATGCTGGATCCCGCTTCTTTTTGCAGAAATGTGCCGTGAATTGCTTGAAAACTGCTAGAAAACATCTCTTTCGCTCTCCTGCAAATCTGAGATCATCTCCAACCATCAGCAACCTTATTTCAAGCACAAACTGATGATTTGACTCTCATCAAAAACAAAAAAACAAAAAAAACAAAAAAACATTCCAAATGTCAAGGTGATGATTGGTAGATTCACTGGTCAGGTGAAGAAAATACTCAGCGCTTATCCCTTTTTGTTTGTTTGTTTGTTTTTCAAATCTGATTATAACCATCCAAGGTCACCAAATGAGCTTGCTTGTTCCTTCACAACATTACAACGGCGCGCCGTCACGGGAGCGGGCGGCTAACACGCAATTTCATGGAGGTGCTTCAAGACTCCGCCTCTGTCCTCTGTCAGAGTGTGTTCCAGAAACCGTCCCTGCCAGAGTACAAGGTCGCCGCTGTAAAGAAGTCACGTTTCATCCTGCTGCACTACAGCATCTTTAAGGCCTTGTGGGATTGGTTAATCCTACTGGCCACCTTCTACGTCGCTGTCACCGTGCCGTACGACGTGTGCTTTGTCAGTCACGACCAGGGCGGCGGCCGTCCCTCGCTGGTCAGTCGCAGCACTCTTGGCAGTGACATAGCAGTGGAGATGCTCTTCATACTCGGTAGGTGATAATGCAGATTCTGCGACTGTGAGTTGCAGTTTTGGTACTTCACATTAAAAGCCTTCCAGTCCGCCAATACTCCGCACGCAAGCTAATGCGAAGGGTTTCGATCAGTGTAATGAGGGGACGACAATGTTTAAATTAAGAACAACTATATTTCCACCTCCAGCGGTTTCCTTGGCGATGGCTAGCACACAACCGCCCACCTTTTCTCGCCCACTCAGGCTGCCTCCGTTGCCCCAGGTTACAGATCATAATTAGATTTCCATCACCTCGTCCCACTTTTCCTCTAAAGGAAGTGTGATAGCACATCTGTCACGAGGCTCTGACTTCCTCTCCCCAAACAAGTTCGTCTGGGGGCATAAAAAAAGTGATGTTTGTGCTCCAAATTACCTCAACGTGCTGTTGCTGCTGCTTTAACTTTACTTTCCAGGGAAGTACATCAGTGTTCAGAGGTGAGCGAGGGCCTGACTGCGTGTTCTTAAGTGAAAGCGTAGTTTGTTCTTCACAAGGGGACTTAAGTGAAAGTATTAAGTACACGTCACAGAATAAAAGTCAGCAAGTAGAACCTCAAGTACAGTTTTCTTGCAACTCATACATGCATAATGACTTTCGAGATTGTTATTGACAGAAATGTAACAACTAGCATTTACACATTTTCAACCATTATTTGTGTGTGTGTGTGTGTGTGTTGTGTGTGTGTGGAGGGGATGGGGGTGGCGCTTTTTTTCCGTAATTTTTATATTTCTCTCATTACTGAATACAGAGAATATCTTGGTGAAGAGATATTTCAGCAAAGTAAAAAGTAGTGGCATGAAAAATAAGAAGATCTACCGTTATGTAATACTTAAATAAACTAACTATTTCACAATTTCCACTCAAGAACTCTCTGCTGCCAGTGTTTTATTGCCACTCTTTTGTTGTTGTCGTTGTTGTTGTTTTATTGAACCAGTTAAATTTACATTCATGAGCATATTTTTTCTTTTAAATTTTTTATAATTTATTAATTTATTTATTCAAGTTTCACTCTGAAACAACCTGATCACATCCACAGTTCCACACATTCACACCTGGAAGATGCCCAGTACACTAGTGGGCATCTTCGGTTGGGGTAAAGGGCCTTGCAGGGGAGGTCATGACGGAGGGGCAAATGCTGCTGCTTCACTTTTCCAGTCCATATTTATTCTGCCGATCAGTGGGATTAAACCTTTGGGCCACTGCTGCCTTCACTTGTCTGTCTGTCTGTCCGGCAAGTAAAAAGTTACAGATATATCACAGTAATTTGGTATTATTCTGCACTAAAAGTAAAACCATTCCTGTAACATCAGCCTGTGATTCACACGTCTAGACATCAGAATGGCGGGAGGTGGGAGGAGTTTTTTTCCCAGAAATATTTCACACACCTACAATACTGGAAACGTGTCATTTCATCACCTTTTAATTACTTGTCTCTTGCACCTAACATATGCATGGATTTAATTTCATCGCTGGTTTCCTTTTTTAGGTTATCGAAGGTTGCTTGAGTCACTCTTTTCTCCAGTCAGCTTCATTTCGAGTGAAATGTACCTCCTTGGTCATATTTTCTATTTTGTGATACTATTCCTTCGCCTCCATTTCCACTTGTCCTTTTCCAGATATCCTCCTGAATTTCCGAACCACTTATGTGAGTCAGTCAGGCCAGGTAGTGTACGACGCCCGATCCATCTGCCTCCATTACATCACCACCTGGTTCTTTGTCGATCTGATTGCAGCTTTGCCCTTTGACCTTCTCTATGCTTTCAACATCACAGTGGTAAGATTACAATTTTGCATATCTGGAAGTCACACTCACCCTATCTGTCTCCACCACCACATGCCAGACCAGTGCTTCAGCAGCATTAATTGTCGTTAACAAAAAGGGTAAATGCCACATTACAGATACTATTAAACATCACTAAATCAAAAGTAGAGGAGAAAGAAGATCTGAGACGTTCCAAATCATCTTTATAATTGAGCGGGGTAGAACTATTCACGGGAAGAAAAACCTTAGTGAGTAAATTATACACTGCAAAATTATATGTCTGGCACATTCCGTCTTTCTCCGTCCAGATCTCGCTGGTCCACCTTCTGAAGACGGTTCGCCTGCTGCGTCTGTTGCGCCTGTTGCAGAAACTGGATCGCTACTCCCAGTACAGCGCTGTGGTCCTGACCCTGCTGATGTCTGTGTTTGCGCTGCTGGCTCACTGGATGGCCTGTGTCTGGTATGTCATCGGACGCCAGGAGATAGAAAGCAGTGACCCCGTGACCTGGGACATTGGTGAGCACATTTGCGTTTTTGGCAGCTCTGAATCAAGAGTATAACGTTACCCCAACCTGTTGGCATAACCATTTTATTGACTCTCCTGGCAACCGGCCAACCAGCGCAGCACACCTGTGGTCATGCTTGAATGCCTGAATGCCTCAGCATCATTTCAACCTCTTGCTTGTATCCTCAGTCCAGAGGAAGTGTAGGTCAGGAAGCGATTCCATTATATCACCAGTGATGCATTATATCATTCTCCATTATGTCACCAATCATCATTGATCTCACAGGGAAAAGGGTCATCCATTGAGGCAGAATCATGACATCACATCCTTACACAACCGTGTCTTGACCTCCAGGTTGGCTGCAGGAGTTGGGGAAGCGCTTGGAGACGCCGTACATCAACAGCACCATGGGTGGTCCCTCCATGCCCAGTGCCTACATAGCCTCTCTCTACTTCACACTCAGCAGCCTCACCAGTGTTGGTTTTGGCAACGTATGTGCCAACACAGATGCAGAGAAAATCTTCTCCATCTGCATCATGCTCATGGGCGGTGAGTTCACCAGCGACCGCGGGGGAAAAAAAATCGCAGAATTATGAGACACTGATGAGATCATCCCGACGTTTCACTCTCGCACCTCCAGCCCTGATGCACGCGGTGGTCTTCGGGAATGTGACGGCCATCATCCAGCGCATGTACTCGCGCCGCTCGCTGTACCACACGCGGATGAAGGACATGAAGGACTTCATCCGCGTGCATCGGCTACCGCAGCAGCTGAAGCAGAGAATGCTGGAGTACTTCCAGGCCACCTGGTCCGTCAACAATGGCATCAACGCTAATGAGGTGTGTACAGAGACTCAACTTAGCTGCGATCTCGTGGTTCTCGTTTGCCTGGAACGTCTTCAGATATTCTGAAATACTTGAAACTCCTTCACGCCCATGAAGAAACACCTTTCCCTGGCAGAGAAGTATGACCTCAGACTTTGAGGTACTGACAATCAGCTATTTCCATTCATCTACAAACAGCCCTGGTGGATGCAGCCAATCACATAGTTACTACACGGTCCAGTATATCCCTCATGTGCACAGATGGTAGTTTCAAGCGCACCTTTTAGATAGAATGAACCGCAAACTAAACTCAAACTTCAGTCTTATATTTCCGTCAGAAATGTAAAAACTTTATTACCTGCTATTCTTTTAAAGGATTCCTGCAATTGTTTTAATAAATTCCTCATTTTTTGAGTCGTTGCGTTGTCTGTCCACTGACAGTGTGTCTCTCTTGCAAAACATTAATCTCGAAGAGAGATTAATGAGATAAATCTCAATGAGACTGCCGATTCAATAAAGACTGAATTTTGAAATTAACAAATAGTGGCAGAAAGAATTTGCAAATAAAATGGGTGCAGATATGATAAGGAAAGAAAGCAGCTGAGGTGGTTCAGACATTTCATTAGAATAGAATGAAATGAGTCATAGACGATCTAATTCCAATAAGTTGTTTTGTAGAAGTGCTTTTTGTTCCACCAAGAAGCAAAAAAACACATTTAGCGTGGGTGCCAGTTTCTACATTCAGAAATGTCAACTTAAATGTGGGTCGCATCAAATCTCTGGAGTCTTATTCCATTTCCTTCAGAAGCTGGCACTTTGTTGCAAATAGAACGTCCATTAACAATGCCAGGACTGATCTAGGATAAGTTCCCTGTAATTACAAGAGGAGTAGAAATAGAGAGAATACTCATTATCACCCTCACCGCTGCCATCTGAAGATAATTAATTCACTGTTGAAGGTAACAGACGCAGCCATTGGATTCCGAGAACACGCTGGCTTTAGCACCTTGTGATTGTTTTTAACCAAGCAGCCTGGCACAGCGAGAGAGGGGAACAACTTTTAAAACAACAGTCCGTACGCTTTTTTTTTTTTTTTTGTATTTCGAATATGTCACATTGGTGTCACGATGTAGTCAAATCATTGATGCTGCTCGAGGTAGCAGCACTTGTGCCAGTGTAGGGCGTCTGCTCCACGATTAACCTTTGCAGATTACGTTGAGGATTATTTGATTCAATGGTATGAAAATATTTCTTCATGGAGGTTCAAAATAGATCCTGACGCAGAACAAAATCACGACAACACTAAGGTATCTTTGAGCAAGTTTTATTCATTATATGAGCTCCAGTGTGCCATCAACACAGAAATGATGTTCTGAATGTTTTCCATCGCTGCCTTATGGATAATACTACTGGGCAAAGGTTTGTTGTTGATCAATAGAAAGTGGACATTGAAATCATTCGGAGAGGTTGTGGTATTTTGTGTCTGCTGAACCCCTGCGGCAGTCCCACTGGCCTGTCAGATGCTTCCCAATGGTCATTCCGATCTTTGTTTCCCCATCTTGCCTCTAAGCTGCTGCATGACTTCCCGGATGAGCTGCGCGCTGACATCGCCATGCATCTGAACAAAGACATCTTGCAGCTGCCTGTTTTTGAGAGAGCCAGCAGAGGGTGTCTGCGCTCCCTCTCCCTGCATATCAAGACATCGTTTTGTGCACCGGGCGAATATCTCATTCGCCATGGCGATGCCCTACAGGCAAATTACTTTGTCTGCTCGGGCTCCCTGGAGGTTCTGAAAGATGGCATGGTTCTGGCAATCCTGGGTCAGTAAGAGCTAAAGCGTGAAAAATTGTCTCCCCCTCATTTTTTTTTGTATTTTTAAGCTGTGTATCTTGCATCTTCTGTGACGCTCTTCCCCTCCCACCTCCATCTCAACTGATGACCTCCACAGGCAAAGGAGACCTTATTGGGGCTGATCTTCCAGAGCAAGATCAGGTCATCAAGACCAACGCAGATGTCAAGGCATTAACCTACTGTGACTTGCAGTACATCAGTGTTCGGGCTTTGAGAGAGGTCCTCGGGCTGTACCCAGAATACGGCAGCCGCTTCAGCTCCGACATCCACCACAACCTCACTTTTAACTTGAGAGAAGGAAGTGATGTTGATGTAAGATGGAAAACAAATAAATATATCATCATTTCAGTTCTGTGCCTCAGGTTATTAACAGAAAGATGGTAAATTTAGAGTGTCTGTGCTGAACCTTCTCTTAATTTTGACCTCGTCTCTATACGTTTAGGGAATATCAAGATTTACGTGGTCTTGCAGGATGTCTCAGGTATGTGTGGATCCTTTCCTGTGTTTAAAATCCAAGAACAATTCCATCAAATCAATAAAACCAATCTTGAAAATTGTGACAGATGTGAACAAAACACCTAACTTTCCTAATCTCCTCTCCCAAGGGCCATGATTCTATGGACCATAAACTTCCCTATATCGTTGAGACAGATGACTCGCATCATGGAGAGGACATGAGACACTCACAGCAGAGGAGAGTGCCCCTGCTGCATGCTGGGAGCAGCCCTGTTCATCAGCCCTGCCTGAGCAGCTTGCTAAGAGAGGAACTTCGCCATATCAATGCACTGCGCCTCTGTCGCTCACCTGTCCAGGGAGGTAGAGGCTGCAGCCCCTCCCCTCAGCCGCTCACCAATGAGGCGCTCTCCCCGTCACCATTGCCCGTTCCTGACCAAGGCTTAACCCAGCGGCCAAGCAAACTACTAATCCCGTCCTTGCCTTGTCTTACTCCACTAAACCTCAGCCCCAGGTAACCTTTTCAACCTGCTCGATATAGAAATATGAGCCGTAATTGGTTTGCATGGACTGTAACATTGATTTCTGTCTCCGCAGGGTTGTGGATGGAATCGAGGACAATAGTCACTCGTTTCACTTTAATGTAGAGCAGAGTGAGACAAAAGCTAATATTACAGGTAAAGTCTGCACATAGGATGCAAAGTGATAACTGAGACAGCAAAAGTTTTGATTGCTTGATTTTCCCAGAGGAACTGCTCAACTTTAAATTAAACACGGTTGAACCTAGAAAATTATTTTTACACTTTTTGACAAATTGGACTTCTCTGTGTTCAAACGATGTCAATATTAGAGCCCATCCAATTGGAATTGTCCTACAATGGTATCTCAGTGAAAATGGCAATCTCCCCTTAACTGTACTCTTTTCTCTCTATTTGCCAATCAGACCAGTTCCAGGTCAGTGCTAACCTGCTACTGGAGACTGAGGAAGTGAGACAGAATGTCAGTAAACTGAGCAAAGAGGTGGGTTCAGCATTTTTGTGTTAATCGCGTGTTCTAGTTCTAACTTTTAATGCAACTGGCACAGTTCCTTGTTGTTGTGATTATTAGATGACTGACAGTCCTCACATTTTCTTCCCAGGTGAACAGCCTAAACCAAGAAGTATCCAACCTGGCAAAGGAGCTCCATGACATAATGCATTTCCTGCAGTCACATTTTCTTCATTATCCTTCTCCAGGCTCTACATACCCCTATGGCGTTCAAATGGTTCCCAGTCCTAATGTAAGTGCTGCAACTGACTGGCAAACCCACGTCCCTTTAAATATCGCGACTGGACTACACCTCCATCATGACGCAATTAGCCACCCTGCCAGAAATGTATGGGGCTGCTGTCGGATGCCCTCCCAGGAAAATCCCACCTTACTGCACTCCTCTAGCCCAGTGTCATCCTGTTTACACCTGTGCTGCACCGACAGGGAAGATGCCACAGCTCACAGGTTGCAGAGCCAGTGTGGTCCCTTCCAAAGCTCCAGAACAACGCCAAACTCCCCCTACATGAGCCACTTTCAAGCCCAGGGAAGCCCATCCCTCCTGGCCCTCAGTTCTGCTTATAGTAGCTTTCCAGGTATTTGTCAGGCCCAGCAGGTGGCCTACAATGCTTCTATCCCAACAAAGAGCGACTCTCATACCGTGTGTTCCTCGGTAAATCCCATCTACTCCCGTCCCTCTCTGAGTGTTCAAACCAACTCTGATCCCACATGTAACACGACCAACTCCCAAACCTCCATCCATTCCTCCGTCACTCCCACTGGCCAGCCACAGTTCCACACTGCCTTCAGCACTCTTGCCCCCTCAGGGGTCCACATCTCCGTGTATGGGGGCCTTAATCAGCGCCAGCAGGACACCATCAATGGTCTCAGGCAAACTGACCCAGTGGGATCAAGTGCTACACATCAAACACTGGACTTTGCATGTACTCTGCTGGGGCAAGGAACAGACAGAGAGTGTAGAACTTCACTGTATCATGACAAGAAAGATAGTATTGAATCCCAGGGGACCGGGAGCAGCACTCCCACAGTAGAAGTTCAGCCCCCTCTATTAGGCAAATAGGGAATTCAAACCCCACACCGATGACCTCAGTATTTATGACAATGACAATCCCATTAACATAAAATCATCTCTGCTAAGACACTAACGTAATAAAAAAAATATCTCTTTAAGAGTCGTATTTGTGTTCTATTATTTGTTAAAGTCATCGTTTTTTAAACCAGTTGAGAATCCTGGTCTGCAGGGTCAATGCAGAAAGATATTTACCTGCTTGAGCATATTATAGAGACTAGTTTTCTAATCTTGGGAACAGCATGAACTGATGAAGGCCACTTGGATAGGGGGCGAAACGTCTTCCAGACACATAATGGAGTCCAGTTGACCTGATTCAGTTTCTTGAGATTTTTTTTTTTACAGGGTTTTCCTGTAATGAACTGTTGTTTTGAAAATGTTATTTTATTGGATGGCAGATGGTTTATTTGTTATCGTACTTGATATTAATAAAAATTTAGAAAAAACAAACAAACACTGATGCTGCTTGACATTTTCACCAGAGAGGCTGGCAGGTCTGAGGTTAAAACTGTTCTACAAGCCTGCAGCACCGCCAAGAGGTAATGTGGCGTTACAGCAGAGGAATCACATTTCCCCACATTTTTTTTGCACAGACAGCATTCATTTGATCCTTAAACTTACAATCGTGTCAAAATCTGATGACCACAGAGGAAAATGTCCAGGGAATTTAAAAATATACATTTATTTTTGATGTATGGGAAATACAATATATTGTAGACACATAAAATATACAGTACATCACTGAATTTTAGCACAGAAGCACATCTGCATTCTGCAGTTAGTGGCACTAACATAAGGTGTTGGCCTCACACCAGAATGCCACGGAACATCTCTTGGATTAGGATATAAATCAGAATCACAATTTCAAACAAGAAATTTGACTATAAATATGTCTAACATGAAATGTGGGTTTTTCCATGTTTTCCACATAAATTCATCACTTTTCTGCGTCAGTCTCATCCCACCCCTCTCGATATGTTTTTTTTTCATCTGAACTCTAATTTGGCCTTGAAATTGCCTACTAAAAATGAACTGAAGGAAATATTGTTGTAAAATGCTGAGTTGTTCCAAGCAAACAAATATCTGCTCCCTGATGTTTAGGCATGGGAACTCTTAAAGTAAACTTATAACCTACCTCTTCATGCTAGCTTATGATTAAGAATGTTTTTTTTGTTTTTTTTAGGTTTTTAATACTTTAACCCCTAAAATTATTAGCAGTTTAATTGTATTGTGTCAAGTTGTAAGTGTAATCTTAACTAATCATATCATGTTAAATATGTTTTATGTGTTTTCTCACTGATGGATTGTATTTGCCCTCGTTTTATCGTCATTTTGATGTATTTTATGAAGTCGTTTTGAGCTTTATTATTATCTTTTTTAAGCGTGACACAATCAAAATCTTTTTCTCACTTTATGTAATCCACATCAGATACGTCCTCTTCTTCGTTGTCTTCCTCTGAATTTCTTTTTATTTATTTATTTATTCTCTCGTAAATGGCTTCTGCTCACTGAAAATCACAGAAACCACTGAAATTAGATAGTGTTATTAAATATACAATATTAAGTTTTTTTCCAAGTAAAAACAGCTGTTCAGATAATTCTTTCCATTTTATGTATAAAACTTTAAAGGCTGGGTTGAATTTTTAGGTTGAAGGATTGCACGCCTCGGCGTGTGATGTGCATCGATGACCTCATCATTTGATTTATTTATTTATTTATTTATTTGTTGCCAGTCTGGCATCAGACATGAGACGCGGACACCCTGTGGTCCGCAGAGACGCTGCCGTTGTCGTGTGAGACGCGAGCCGCCATTGGTCAGACAGTCAGTGACTAAAAGTGGGAGGTTCCCGGAAAAATCGCTAACCGGAAGGGAAGGCCGGAGCCCACGAAGAAGACGAGAGCCGCCGCCGATGAGACCAGCGAAGGAAGAGAAAGTAATGTGAGTGAAATAACTTGAAATAAATAGAAGACGACGGTCCGGAGCACGGCTGACCACGTGTTAAACCTTTTTTTCATTTATTGATAAGCTGCTCGTCATAACTACACCAGCTCGGCCGGATTTTGTACACCGCTCAGTCAAGTCTCAGTGTCCATCAGGCTGGAGCGAGACGCTCCGAGCTTCTTTTTTTTTTTTTTTTTAGCCCCGTTAGACCTAATCGAATGTTTCCCAAAAACAAACAAACAAATACGCGGCACGACCCGTTGCTCATATCGCATGACATCGTTTTCTACCAGCGGCAGACACAATAATAAAGCCGGCCACTCTTGAGTGTGTGTGACATGTCAAACAGCTGACGTGGGGCCGAGAAAAAAGGAAAGTTGTCCGGCTAATGACGTCTGAGCCTCTCGGCTGTAGCTGCTAACCAGGCTAACGCCAGCAGCCCTCCCAAGTTTGCTCGCCGAGCTTGTAGCACCGCTTGTTTTGGGGGCTCCGTGCTCGCTAGCAGGGTTTGTGCTAAAGCTCCCGTGAGCGGCGAAGTCGGTGGCGGACGTCGGCTAATGTCGTAGCTGGCCGGGTAGCACGCTGCGTAGCACAAATACTATCAAAAATGATAATGGCGCTCGCTTAATTTCTCTGGCCGCTGGACCGTCCTAACTAGCTCACCTCTGCTGGCTTGTCAGCGTTCACGAAGTTCTGCTCGTTAACGGCGAGCCAGGAGAAGAACTGCGCCGACCGCTCGGGTGACCTTTCCAAAGCTAGCGGCGACCAGAAAGAAGCAAACTTTTTGTCTTTTGTATGAAAGTGTGAAATGTGCGCTCTGACTGCTTCGAGCGTGATCCCGTGCGCAGCGTGCTGCGTGCCAAGCAACATTCGGCGAAGTCCAGATATTTTAAGCCTCTCGTTTCCTCTATTTATTTTTAATTTCTCCAAAAAAAAGGCAGATTTTTGTCAAGATAGCGAGTTTGTATTGAAGCTTTAACCCGGGAACTCATCTGTTCACCTCGCACGGTCAAACAAGCTCTACCTTTCAATATCATGAAGCTGCCGGTGCTGTTGGCACCATTTGTGTTGTAATTCTGTCAAACTTTACTGAGCAAAAAAATGAGGTGATGACATCATAACACCAGCACACGCGCCTACTAACACTTAAGAGGTAATCTTCACGTTAAAAATCATCTTTGTTTTTTTTTATGAGTTAATTATGGGAACAGAGCAGGGATGTTTCAGTCGGGTAAGGGATTTGCAGTTGCTTACTCGAGCCCCTATTATGTTTATGGTTTATGGACATTGTCCTTGTAAAGTGGTGACACATCCCGATGAACCGTAGACTTGGAATCAATCACCCACTCATCATACACACTGTGTTCTCAGGTTTGTGGAGGACAGCCTCACTTTCTTCACTCAGGCCATGTTCCAGCTCTGTCCATCTTTGTTGGTTGATACCGATGAACTGTCAGTGAAGTTACATATTTGAATTCTGGGTGAGTTATGGTCTGATCACGTGTATTTCAGCCAGTCCTGGTGAACTGCCATTAGCTATGCCCCAAACTTGATTATCTGCAGTGACGAACAGTTGGTTTGTTTTTTAATCTACCTAAATCTTAAAGGTGACAGGTTATTTAAGGAATTTGATCATCCTAGGCTAGATCTTGGATGCATGCACAGGTACAGAAGTATATGTATGAGTGTTGCGACTAAATCTAACTATCGGAGACGATGCTTGCACACAGATTTTACTGGAAGAATTATGAGTTGCCCCCCCTTTGTCCTTTGAAATACCACGTTGAGACTCTGCGGGGACACTCCTTATACTTAAAGTTTCAAGGTTTGTTTTGAATATTTTGACCAATTTCGTAGGATAGGGCAGACTTTTGTTTGGCTTAATGAGAACTGCCATTCTTGGTTCGGCCACTGAGCTTTTCACAGAGAACTCACAAGAAAAGGAAGTTCCTGTGATTTCCTAGTTTCCGGCTTGCCGATAGCGATGAGCTTCCTGTCTGCTTTTCCTCAGTAATGTCACCAGTTTTTCATCCAGGCTGTCACTTGTCTCAAAAGCCATTCTTATAATTTGAGAGGAAATGGGGGGGCATTTTATACCTTTTTATGAAACGGTTAATGTAAAAATTAGGGGAAACGGTGGGAGAGAGAGACGGGAAATGACCAGCCATAGTTGTTAGGTGACGTGTGCAGGCTACCAGGGGTGCACCTCCAAAGCTATTTTTGTGAGACCTGGACGGGCCGACGTTGGATCAAGAGCATTTCCTGTTTCATTAGAGTTCTCAAGGATTCATCCTCCTTTTGTATATTCATTATCTTGGATCAAGAGTTCCCTTTGAAGCACTTTTCCAGTAATGAGCGTGTGCCCAGTTTCTACTGTTTAGCTGTACGGGAAGTTAGTGTTTCCTGGTGAAAGTGGGATCATTCGGCATAATCAATAAAATAAGAATAATGCTGCAGGCCCTCAAATCAGACCCCACCAGTCCAGACACGCTCCTAACATTCCCATTAAGGGAGCAGCAGTAGTTACAGCTTTTTTTCTTGAAATTGTTATCGTGAGACCGACTCCTACTAGCTACCAGTTGTGCTCCTAGCTACTAGTTAAACACAGTGTATGATATGTTTAAAAGAATTCGCACAAATTTGAAATGGATTAAGAATACGATTTAAGGTTTTTTTTGTTTTGTTTTTTTTAAAAGCTTTTTATGCTGTAATTTGATTATGTCATGATTGGGCGCTCTGTAATGTTGTTGTCTGCTCGGGGAAAAAAGAAAAACTTGAGACTTTGAGAGCCCAAAGATGGCTCAGTAGCCGAGAGGAGCATGTTACAGTGAGGGTCAGTAAGCTCACTAAAGGATTTAAATGCTTCTTTGCTGTGTTGGAGTTGATTTTGGAACTTTATGCAATGGTGCCACCGTCACTACGAGCAACCATTCAGTTGAATAACTGGCACTAAAAAAAAACAAAAAAAAAACCTTTGGCTACTGAAGTTAGATATACACTCCTATAATTTAGGATAACCTGGCTTTCATTTCAAGCACACATCTGTTGTTAGGACTGAAGTTAATTGCCAACCACGTTTGTTGTCTCCAGTGTTGAGTGCCAAGCAGAGCACATGAAGGAGAATCAGCAGCAGACAAGACAAACACAACAGAACTTAATTTTATCCAGACAAACAAATAACGGCTCATTTAAAATGAAATTTAACTTTTTTTTCCCCAGAATGTAGTGTTTTTTAAAAGTTGAAAACCTCACATCTTGTTAACTCTGAGGGTGAACCGATGAGCCCTTCTGAACACTCATGCTGCTGCAACAGTTTCAGACTCGCATCCCTCTCACGCCTGACACATGATAATGGAAATATCTTCAAGGATATTACACTAAACACAACTACATCGTTCTCTTTTCCTGGAAAGTAACGCACAAGAAAAGTCTCTTGGGGAACTCAGACCTGATTGATTTTGGGACAATCGATGTCTGACCTTTTTTTTTTTTTTGTCTGTTGCAGATTAAAATTGATCACTATATTCATTAGAGAGCTTGTGTAAGTGATTTGTTACTATTCTGATGGGGGTAAGGCAGTCATTATTTTTCCTTTTCATAGAGTTAACATCAATTATTCATCGCAATATTGTGTCATTTTTCGGGTTTTGCCTCTGGTCTCCAATTTGAGTTACACCGCCACAAATTACTAGCACATATCTTTACACATATTTTGTTGGTGTTACATATAATCCTTGTCAAGCGCTTGGATATTATGTTGGCAGCAGCACATAGATGAAGCCACTATGAATATTTCACTGAGTCTCCCTCTCGTCTGCTTCCTGCTTTTTCTTCTCCGCCATTCTCTGACCCATGTCCCACTTGTCTCTCTCTCTCTCTCTCTCTCTCATGACTCGTCCTCTTATTCCTTTCCATGTCAGCTCAGAGAGACATAACCCCCCAACACACACACACACACATACACACTTACACACACACATACACACGCCGCCGCCGCCGCCGCCGCC
>CAAKHG010032087.1:22460-34337 GCA_901007715.1 Dactylopterus volitans
CACTGAGTCTCCCTCTCGTCTGCTTCCTGCTTTTTCTTCTCCGCCATTCTCTGACCCATGTCCCACTTGTCTCTCTCTCTCTCTCTCTTTCTCTGACCCACTTCCCTGCGGAGGTCTTTGCAGCCCATTAGGGATGCCATCAAAGCATCCGTCGCAGGCTGCTTAAGATTTGTGCAGCTCTGTGTGTGAAAAATTCTCTTGACTGCGAGCTAGTCAGCTCCATCCACCTTTCACACATCACTGATGCTGCTGTTTATACATTAAAACTGTTCTCAACAGTCAGGTAGCAGACTGCCCTTATAGAATTTGTTAAGATGTGTTTTTTTATGAATGGCATTCTGCAGCAATGGCAAAAGGGGTGGCATTAGACTTCAAACAAATGTTTCAGCCGCAGGACACACTTCTTTTCGCCACCTAAATGCTGTACTTTGTTTCTGAAACCTTCCTTATTATTATTGTTTTTAATTTGAATGGGTTTAGTGTAGGATTTGTGCTGTCTGATGTGGGGTTTGGTGATCCTTTCTATGGGCATATCGTCCAGTCACGGTGACACGAGATTGCCAAAGAGCCACCAGATCACCAGAGGGTGGCAGGAGTGGTAGGAGGAGGGGAAGTTACATCACAGCTTTCCCGGTGAAATGCCGAGCATCATGTTCCGTTTAACTTTATCTTTAGTCCAAATCGGATCCTTATCAGAAGCGGTGTTATGGAGGGAGGAGCAAAGCTTTTTTGCACAAATTTATAGAAATACAGATGGATGGAAATCACTCATCACTTTGATTAACCCCCAAACGTCTCAAAATTCATAGTAGAGTGCTCCTTGGCATCCTTTTTTTTTCTTGGAACATCCTATTTCTATTCTAAAAATGCTTTCATATCAGCTTAGGAATGACCTTTTTTTTTTTTTTTGGCCAGCCTTCATGCAAAAATTCAGCGTAGTGCTTCACTCTGCTACATAAACAGGTGAAACACTGACGGTTGGACCCAGCAAGCACAGTCTTTATTGCTTCTCTAGCTCTGCTAGCTCTGTCTGTCTGTCTGTCTGTCTGTCTGTCTGTCTGTCTGTCTGTGTGTCTGTCTGTCTGTCGTCTGCGTGCCTGCGTGCGTCCGTCCGTCCGTCCGTCAAGCCCGTCTGTCCGTCCGTCTGACCCCTGGTTCTAGAGTCCAGTGAGACAGGTGATGATGTCTGCTGTAGTTGGAAAAGATAGTCCTTCCATGCACGCCACTTACGATAGAAACCTTATCACAGAGTAGGGTCGGGCGATATGGCAAAAAATGTTGCCACGATATATATTTTTATAATAATCGATCTCAATTTTTATCACGATAAGTAGTTTTTGCGATATCTGCCAGTTCGAGGAGCATCTTGATTGGACCTTGAAGAAACAAGAGGTTCATTGAAACTTTACAATAAAAGTTTAATAACATAAGGCACCGTCTCATTTCTTTTGAGGTTTCCAAATTACTTCCACACAGCTGATGTCATGTTACCTTTTTTTTTTTCAACAATATCTTTGGTTCCAGGTGATATAGTGATGCCGCTTTCATGTTCTGCATTATTTTCGCCGTCCTCGACTTCAGTTTCACTCATTTTTTTTCCCTTTTTCTAACTTCTCTGTTCAACTTCTCTCTGTTTACCTCATGTTACAACTGTAGCCACGCGTACAATGAGAAGTGGGCATACCATATGGTCGAGCATACGGTCGCTGGCAGACTCTGATATGCTGTTGTTGCCTTTACTTTTGCCATACGATATCGATTAAAAATGTCCCATGCTGGAAATTGAAATTGATCAAAATTTTATCGCAATCGCGAATTGAGATTGTATAATCGCCGAGCTCTATCACCGGACTGCGTTGGAAAATACTTTTTTAAATTGTAACATTTTATAGGCCATTGTGAGGTGTGTGTAATGGGGGACAAACACGACTGGTGTATTTTTATTCCTCATGGTGCTTTATTTTTTTACAGTGAATGTCAAAACTAAGCTTTTGCTCCAAAACATAATACCCAGAACAGGAAGCAGAAATAAGTTAATGTCGTGAACGTAAGTAGCATGACTTGGTACTTTGACAAGCAAAATATGCCAGTTTGAGCCATGATCTCCTGTCACATGCTGAAGATTAAGCCCAGTCCAGCAGTTGGCTGAGAAAAATAAGCCAGGCACAGGCAGACTCTTTTGGCTATCAGCTGTGATGCCTTTAACTTCATTTTTCCTCATTCTTGGCATTTCCCTTCTCACTTGGACGTCGTCTAACCTCCCACTCGTGATCAGGGAGCAGTGTGTTTTTGCATCAAGTTGTCCTGAGTGACAAAGCCGAGGCTTTCCCAAATTTTAATGTGCTCAGCACTAACACATCTTCTGCAATCTCCATTTCCTGCTTTGAGCTGAGTCGCGCTTCCTGTCCTCTAACCAAGCAGAAACTGGCTGACCTCATGTGCATCACTCAAATGAAAAAGGACGAGACACGGTTTCACACACTCTAGACAGGTCTGTGTTCATTACCGCACGCGCACACACACACACACACTCGCACACACTGCCACAAAGACTATTGTAAGGACTTAATGTGGTTATGGCGTCAGACTGCATCCAGACATCTTTTAGATGAGTCACAGGAGCAAATGTGATGAGGTCAAGAGGGTGCGTTTTACATCTGATGTATTTAAGCCGTGAAGATGAAGTAAACCAATATTAACAATTTCATTTTATGTCACAAATTTTTCTCCTCAAGCACTTGATTACACTAAACTCGGTTAAATAATAAACTCTCTCTGGAGGCTTCAGGATGGTGCAGGTTTCAACATCAAGAACTTGAAATTGTCAGACAGGAATTTTGGCGAAAACAAAATATTTAGTATCGTGTGTGTATATATATATATGATGATCGTTCAATTTTTTTAATTGCCCACTGTCTGCAGGAATTAATGGCATTAATGGTGAGAGTGGAGCCTGACATTCTTTACATGTCATGTTTTTCAGTGTCCATTTGTGAGGCCTCCTCTTCCCTCGGCTCATCAACCTGCCTTACCTGAACGTGCCCCCCCTCCCCTCATCCAGCTCAGCCTGACCCAGCCCTGCACCGAGCCCAGTGTCGACCGGACTTCCACGTGTTCTTCCATCCTCTTCTCTCCCCCAGTCTTAAACACTGCACTATGGCGGGGCGGGGCGCACCAGCACGGACCAATGGCACCGCAGCAAGCAACAAGATCTGCCAGTTTAAATTAGTTCTGTTGGGGGAGTCGGCAGTGGGAAAGTCCAGCCTGGTTCTGCGCTTTGTCAAAGGCCAGTTCCACGAGTACCAGGAAAGCACCATCGGAGGTGAGGGTATTGTACGAGCGCTGCACGACCGCCTCCGTCCAGCGTCGTGCTTGAACAGCGTCATAGCGTCGTTCTGTCCACGCGCAGCACCTAAAGAACGTGATTTCCTACCAATCGCTTATTTCTAAAAGCAATAATCAAAAAAAAACCTGCACAGTTATAAATGCATCAAGTGCATCATTTTGTATGCAGTTGTCAATTTTGTCAACGGGTCTGTGAAGGCAACGCGATTGATCGAGCCAAATCACGTGCTTATTCCCCTCAGTCTTTTTCTGTCAACGCAGGAAACGGTGGCATCACCAATTATTTGCAGCTGATCGCCTGACTCTTCTAATGAGCATCCTGGCAGACATGAATACTGATTTGACTCAACTATTAGTTGAAAACTGACCGGGGAAAGAATTGTAGATGACAGTTATTTGAAACAGGAAGTTGATTGCACGACTGGGTTTCCTTGCCAGAGATCGCAGTAAAAAGTTGAAACAGTTATGCTAACCTGTGACTTTGAAATGTCACAGTCGGGTTAAATGTGTGTGTGTGTGTGTGTGGGTTTGGTCTTTTTTTTTTTCTTTTTAATGGTTACTGTAGCCTGATTGTTCAAGAGGGAGCCTTTTACCTGGAATGTTGGGTGCATATCCTCAGTTCAGCCGGAAAAACAACAGTGGCAGGTTTCCACTGGAGCTGCTGACTGTTGAGATGTGGACGTGCTCGTTTTCATACCTCCATGCTGGCGATGGCGAGATGCCTTATGCTACCTTTATGTTTTTGCTCCCAATTCGTGTGAACGTCTGAGAAACGCTTGGAGGGAATCGGTCTAGTTCCGGACACAAACGTCCTCTTGGGACTCGAGGGCAAACTGATCAAAGGTCAAGACCACCGTGACTTTGCAAAACAGGAATTCATAAGCTGATTATCATCACATTTTTTCACAAATGTTTAATAGGATCTAGAGGTTAATTGATGACCTTTCATAAATCATAAATGTTAGGTAACTAATTATCATGTTAATGTTAAATTCTTAAGAAATCCAGGACAGATTTTAATTGATTGTTTCAATTCCATAGAGCTGCTGTGAGAGCAGGGACAGGATGCTCAGTGCTTCACTCACCGCTCACCCAAGCCAGTCAGCATTTTTTTTTTTTTATTGTCTTCTGAACTTTAGCTCAGCTCCATGCCTGGTCAAAGATTACACCGCTTTAAAGCGTTCGCCATGTAAGAGACCGCATGGTTTCCTCCGTCATGTGACAAAGTCAGCTGAGTAAGCAAGTGGAACACATTTGGGCCCCCTCTTTCCTTTCATAAAATGTTTTTACTTCACACCTGCATCCCCTTGCTGATGGTTTTCAGTTCAGGGGGAGTGTTTTGTTTTTTTTTAACAATATTGACTCCGCTATTCCTTTTTCATTTCTATCTTAAATCCTCTCTTCTAGGTGACAGTGTTTGGATTTTCCTCTTTCAGTGTATTTTGGGATTTATGAAACTTGAGCCCTGCGGGGCCAGTCGGTGATGCCTCTCGTCACGCAAACAAACTCACTGTCACCTGTTTCTTTTTCCAGCCGCCTTCCTCACACAGACGGTATGTTTGGACGACACAACAGTCAAGTTTGAGATCTGGGACACCGCAGGACAGGAACGGTATCACAGCCTGGCACCCATGTACTACCGGGGAGCCCAGGCAGCCATCGTGGTCTACGATATCACCAACACAGTAGGTCACATCGACTGGCACGTCAGTCTAGACGCATGCAGAGCACTTGCCATTTGTTAGCCGACCCTTGTCCTCCGGTTCGGGTTGATGATTACTTTATTCAGGAGATGGCAGCTGTGGACCTTTGTCCTTTTTAACTCCAGTGGCGCGACACGCATGTAATGGCCTTCATCGGCGCATTTTAGAGTTTAAAAGCACTCTTCTCTCTTAAAAGGATACTTTCACACGTGCAAAGAACTGGGTGAAGGAGCTCCAGCGGCAAGCCAGTCCAAACATCGTTATTGCGCTGGCAGGGAACAAAGCCGACCTGGCCAGCAAGAGGGCTGTAGACTTCCAGGTGAATGGGGGATTTTTGCAGTGTCACATTGGAAGTTGGCAGTTGCTTAAGGAAATTCCTGAGTAAAAAAAATATGCCGTGTAGCAGGTTGCCCGCAGATACATCCATGCTCCCTCTCCCCCTTTTTTTTCTGCAGGAAGCACAAGCTTATGCAGATGACAACAGTTTGCTCTTCATGGAGACTTCAGCCAAAACGGCTATGAATGTCAATGAGATTTTTATGGCTATTGGTAAGTGTTCATCAGAATCTACACAGGCACATTTTAATTACATCATTTTTGCAGTTATGCAGTTGATCAGTCATACGGGAAATAAGCAGTTATCAAAAATACTTATTGATGACAGCAATTTTTCTTTTTTTAAAGTAAAAATGCCAAACCCTGATGCTTCCATTTTGTGATTTTGAGATTCTGACGCGCGTCTTGTCTTTTGTCAACTGCACACTTGCTAATTTATTTGGGACACACAGATAAAACTAACACAGTACAGGATAATAAAACCAGTGCTCCCACTGTCATGAATGTCCTGGAAAAGTTCTGACATAAGAAAAAACACTTTTTCAGCACTGGAAAAGGTTTGGAATTAATAGAATGCTTTGGAAAAGCTTGGAATGTATTCTTTTATCCTCCTGCTGATTTAAAATGTAGTGCTGTGCTGTGTGACCTTACATGTTGGTATACAGGGTTATTTTGCGGCATGAATGTCAGACGGCCTCATTGATTGCACCCTATGATCACTGTATTGGTTCTACTGAATTTAGACCAATAGAAATTGTCAATTTAATAAATAGATGGGGAAGTAGAACAAACAAGAACAAACAATGGCCAGCCTCAAATAGAAGCCAGGGAAACGCTCAAATCTCAGCTCCCCTTGCGCTCAGCGGGTTAGGAAACAGGAAAATTTCATAGTTAACAAATCAAATATATTTATTGAACAGAACCAACAAAAAATAACGTATTTACGTTTCAAGAAAATTCAGTACTTAGATAAAATTTTGGAAACGGGGTGAAATATTATGGAGGGTTTTGAAAATGAATGGGTAAATGTGTGTCGGAAATAAATCCTCACTTCATGAGAAGTTTTTATTGAGCGAGGCATTGATAATGGAGAGGTGCTCATAAGATTTGTTCAATACCACAAATTACAGCTGCTAAAAGGACTATTATTGGCATTGTTGTGCATCCAGTCCACAGTCTACAAGATGACGTCACACTAATACATCACGCACACTATTAAATTAATTCATCATAATCTCCTCCCATGACAGCCAAGAAGCTTCCTAAAAACGAGCCCCAGGGCGGCGCCGGCGCCGGCGGGCGAGCCCGGGGAGGCGTGGACCTGCAGGAAGCTGCTCCACAGGGGAGAAGCGGCCAGTGCTGTGGGGGTGGGAACTAAGTGACGAGTCAGCTGATCCAAACCAAACTACAGCTTCGATCAACCAGACCAGATATCAGCCAGCTGTCAAAACAATGTCCCATCAGTCGGACCGAACCACGGTTAGACCACCGGCCCTCCAGCAAACACGGCACCAATTAACTGTTTGGCAAATGTGACCACTGGCCAAGAAAACCGCCAGATCTCATCGATGATCCACCTGATCCCAGCGACAGGCTTATTTACAAAATAGCGTTTTAATCCCAGGATTGCCGATCCATGACCTCTCTATCGATGATGGACACTTGACATCACCTTAGGAGAAAGGAGAGGGGAAAAAAAAGCAAAGCAAAAACATCTCATTCATGGGAAAAAAGGATAAAAAATAAATAAAAACATAAGATCAGTCATTACCAACGGCACTTAACTGAGGCCATCATGCTCACCTTTGTTTCTGTATTTGTGTAGAGGGAATAAATGAATGCAACAAGAAGGAATATAAACAGGCTCAGTGGTTCTGTCTGTTCTCCTCTTAAACTCCTCTGCTTCTCCATGCATCATTAATCTCGAAGGTCCTTCATGGTCTTAGGACACTGTTGAGACTCATGTCCCTTGTAAGTGGTCGGCAGGTGCATGCAGCAATCCTCCCCTTCTCTGTTATGTCCCTGGTCAGCCTGCTGGAGGAAAAAAATGAGAAAAGAAGGTTCGCAACAGGAGAAGAAGAACGGACAGGCGTTTCCTTCTTGATAGAACTGTGTAGACTGAATTATTATCACCAATATTACTTCTTCTCGACACGGGCCATTCAGTATGATTTTTTTTTTTAAAAGCTCTTGTGTAACAGAGGTTTTTACCATCATCCGTCTTACGTTACCAGACACCATACAGCGAATGGTACTCCTTAGCATTGTCGCTCATAAGTAATTTTTAGCGTTAATGTTTTTTCAATCATCAAATATCAAATACATTAGGCAGGATTTGTTTTCTTGACCAAGATCACAACTGTATTGAGAGCATATTTGTATCGAGAGTTTTGAAGTTTAAAATCAAATCAGTACTTTAAAAAAAAAAATTCTTCCCAATCTCTACATGTTTTGTCAACATTAATTATTTTGTGATGTTTTTTTTGTTTGTTTTGTTTTTTTTAATTAATGTCCGAATTCTTTTTCCTGAAACTCTATGGTATTAAATGCACTGGTTCTGTCTCCTCATCTTTGTGAATTGACATGTTCTTTTGAGTTTTCTCTGCTTTGGCTTTTCGGCCTTTTCATTTGTACTCTTCATATCAGGGAGGGGCTCGCTTTCAACGGTGTTGTCATCCTGTTATGGCATTAACAACTAGCACAATCTACACATCAGCCACTGCTGTGAGGTGGGGGATGATAGGGAGGGTGGGGTTGTGGGGTGCGGAAGGAAAAAAAAAAGAATTTTACCAATAAACATGGAGAAGATATGTTTTGTATGACTGTTTATTTCATCATATACTGGCGAACTCATTCACTTTGTCCTTTCTGATTGTCAACTTCTGATATGTTTTTGTTGTATCTATACAATATTTATTGTGTAGTCTCAACAATTTGATCTTGAAAACATAACTGCTTATAAATTATAACCCTTCCCTAAAGAACTCGATGCAACGTCCGTTATGATCATTACTTTTATTTTGAAAGAATACACCGGAATATTCTGACGCTGCCTTGACTGAGGTGTTGCAGTTACTCCATGTGACCACAAGAGGGCGCTCATGTTTCCAGAGCTTCTGTTTTAGTCGTTGACGACTTGGATTCTTGAACACTGTCCTCCAGCGGTCACTGACAAACTGCCAAATGTGTTGAAGTTGGCGTTGTTGCAGCACAATGACACTTCCGCTCGGTATTTTCAAAATAGAAAACGCTTGAGAGGGGAGTTCGTTAACCCAGTTGTTTTTAAAGCCGTCCTGGTAACACGGATCCAGTTTATGTTTGATCTGGTTTTCCTCCTGCACACCTGACTCGGCGGAGCACGGAGACATCTAACACTTGTCCAACTAGGGGGCCCCGAGGACCAAAATTGAGACACAATGTGAATCCACGAAAGCAAATTAAAATTGTCAGCGTGGACGGTTCCCCATTTGGTCACAGCAAAAGGCGACAACTCCTAAGTTAGACAGCAGCTACGATCCACAATCATTCGATAACGTGCGGGTGTCACAGCACGCAATCCTACCATGACTCAGAAAACTCCAGAGTGGACATAACTAACAGAGGACCGAGCTGAGAGCCAGCTACGCTTCGAGCTACGTCCAGTATATACGTTCGGAAATACATGAACGTGTGCGGTTTATAATACCCTCTAATGCTTATCAGTACATCTGCGGCTGCTTCGAGACCACAGCAGCGGAGCCGTGGTTGGGAGCTATTGCTCCGTCTGCGAGTCTGGGCGTACGTTCACCGATAGCACTTGAACGCATCATATGAGCTAATCAGGGCTAAAGGAAGAGTCCAGCAGCGTGGATATGTCGGACCCGGCGGCGCAGGCCCTGCAACCCCGGCTTCTCCAAGCCCAGTCTACTGGGTCGGCTGGGTCCAGTAATGCCGCGACAGGCTCCGGGTCGGGAAACAGCGATCCGGCCAGGCCGGGACTTAGCCAACAGCAACGCGCGAGCCAGAAGAAAGCCCAAGTGCGAGCCTTCCCACGGGCGAAGAAGCTTGAGAAACTTGGCGTTTTCTCCGCCTGCAAGGTAGCTAGCTACGCTAACGGCCAAAGTTCGCACCAAAACGCCGCCGCGGTGCTCTCGACGTCGTCGTGCGCGGACCGGCGAAAGGCGGCGAGATGCCCCAAACCCCCCAAAAAACGAACGCGTAGCGTAACGAGCTAGCGAAACTGTTTTTTATTAACTTTCGTAACTAGCTAGCTACACAACCTCCCCGGCTACTCGCGTTATACGCGTTAAGTGCCTGAAACGTATTCGCGGGCAGGTGGCTGGTTAGCCGCCGCGTAGAAACGGTGAAACGGCTCGTGTGGCCTCGTTCGGTGTTGTGCACTTGTTTTGTTTATTCGCAGGCGAGCGACACATGCAAGTGCAACGGATGGAAGAACCCGAACCCGCCGACAGCCATTCGCATGGATCTGCAACAGCAAGCGGCCAGCCTGAGCGAGCCGTGCCGCAGTTGTGGACATGCTCTGGGTACTAACGAACACACACACACGCACACACACACACGCACGCACGCACTCCGCGACCCACTTGCTTCTATCTTCAGTAGAAAATGGAGGTCATATCCCATTCACGACTCGTGTCTCCGTTCGGCGGGACACGTCCCTTTTGTTTTGGTGTGCGTTGTTCACAGCCGATCATGTGTCCCACCTGGAGAACGTGTCCGAGGATGAGATCAACCGGCTGTTGGGGATGGTGGTGGACGTGGAGAACCTCTTCATGTCCGTGCACAAAGAGGAGGACACCGACACCAAACAGGTCTACTTCTACCTTTTCAAGGTAAGCAAAAAAGTGTGTGCCTCGTCGTGTACGCCACTGATTAATGCATACAACGTGGAATCATTTTGTAGTCCCACAGTAAACGCACTCTTTTAAAATGTCTTCCGTTTTCCCAAGCTGCTGAGGAAATGCATCCTGCAGATGAGCCAGCCGGTTGTAGAGGGCTCCCTCGGCAGTCCACCCTTTGAAAAGCCCAACATCGAGCAGGTAACTATGAAATTACTACAATGCTACAACATCAATAAATGCGCCGATCTTTGCCAGTAGCTGATGATAAAAACGTGTTTCAGCGACGCGCCAGTGGTGGTGGTCGTGCTTCTTTTCCTCCAAATCATCCATCATCACTGCAGCTCTGTCTCCCAAAGGCGCACTCGTTATACTGATCAGATTTCTGGAGAAATATTTACGGTTCTAATTAGCCCATTAATGTGATTTTTGTATTTTCTTTTCCTCGCATAGGGGGTTTTGAATTTTGTCCAGTACAAGTTCAGCCACCTGGCGCCAAAGGAAAGACAGACCATGTTTGAGCTGTCAAAGATGTTTCTCCTGTGCCTAAATTACTGGAAGCTGGAGACACCCACACAGTATCGCCAGCGAACCCAGAAAGATGACGGGACGGCGTACAAAGTGGACTACACGAGGTGCGTGCATGTGTCGCACAGTGGCATCAAACCCTTTATGACATTTTACTACATGTATTACAAGCTTTGCTTTTGACCAGGGGCAACATCTGAGGGACAGAGGCAAACAGACATACAGGCAGATTAAAGACTAACAAGATGAATGTCAGTTAAACCTGATGGAGGATGTTTTTTGTCAAAACAGAGGCTGATTGGATGCATATAGCAGATAGTGCAATAGCGGTGTTCCTCCCTTTGAGTCCAGGTGGCTGTGCTACTGCCACGTGCCGCAGAGCAACGACAGCCTGCCACGCTACGAAACCACTCAGGTGTTCGGCCGCAGCCTGCTCAAGTCCATCTTCACCGTGACGCGCCGCCAGCTCCTGGAGAAATTCAGAGTGGAAAAGGATAAGCTGCTGCCGGAGAAGCGCACGCTCATCCTGACACACTTCCCCAAGTAAGGGCAGACGCGCCGGAAATGCACAGAGCCGGCGCGCAGTGTTGAATTGAGGGGTTTGTCTGCGAGCGGCAATGACACGCAAACGCGAATATGTTGCCAGGTTTTTGTCCATGCTGGAGGAGGAAATCTATGGCGAGAACTCTCCCATCTGGGAGGCCGACTTCACCATGCCCGCCTCTGATGGGACACAGCTGGGGCATCAGACAGGTGAGGGGGATGCACAGCGGTGATCGGTTAACTGGGATTGGAATCGCCCCGTGATGCGACATCACAGCTTTGCATGAAATTTCAGACGCTCGCAGCTGGCGTTCGCCGTTGTCTCAGTCTCCGGTGTGTCTCCATTGCAGTGATCAGTCCAGCTGCAGTGTCCCGCTCCCCCGCTCTGTCCAAGGGTCTGAGCAGTGGCTCCTCCATGGGCAGCATGGACTCAGGAGGTGCAGAGCCCATCACAGGTCGGGCCGCTGAGTGGGACTGTCAGATGTGTCTTGCAATTGAATAATTGCAATTTGTAGTTTTGAGCGACGCTGAAGGCCATGAAGAAGCATCCAGCACACATACGTGATTACATGTTGTTTAAACGC
>CAAKHG010032088.1:0-11152 GCA_901007715.1 Dactylopterus volitans
TTCAAACATGTCAACACCTCTCTCACACACATTCAATCAAAATCCAACATAAAACTCCTCCTGAAGGGAGAACTGATTGCAGGGCTGTTGTATTATACTCTATGGTGGACACACGGTGGTCGTAATGTTATGGCTGATGGGTGTGTATGTATATATGTGCAGTGATAGCACACATATTCATCTCAGTATTGTCTCACTTGCTATTGTATAGTACCTTGTGGAGGAAGTCCACCCGCGGAGGGGCGCCTTTCAAATCCAGGTGGACCAGTTTCTTCCCTGTGGGCCAGCGCGGAGGCTCCATGGTGCCTCGCTCAGCTGCTTGGACACTTCCGGCTGATGGAGCTGAACACGAACTCAGCAGTTTGGGTCAAAGGGGCGGTGGGCGTGGCTACACGCGAGTGACGCCGCCGCTGTTACCGTGTGACTGTTACGCCCCGCCCATTTCCGCCGCCACTGCAGGACGATGCGTGTTGATATCGCCGCGCCGCGCCTTCAGCCCAGCGGGGGCGCTCGCGTTACATTCAGCTGTGTTTTACTTCTTATTCGCTAAGAAACCAGCAGACAAACAAACGTATGGGGGCAAGTCTGCAGGTCAGTGCACCCGCGTTTGCCGTCCGGGCTGCGCCCGCGCCCGGCGGAACACTGCACGCCCGTAAAAACGACTGTCTCCGGGTAGTTTATGACTGACGGCTCATAAAAACAATATCGCCGTCATTTGCCTTAAAAATCCTGGTTTCCGGTTAAGCTGCGCGCGCTCCCGTCTGCCGCCGGCAGGCAGAACTCGGCGCAACACCGGGAGGGGGCGCTAGCACGAGAAACGTCTCCCTCCGTCGCTTCCGGTCATTTCAACGAACTGATCAAGTCCAGCGATCGATGGCAGATTTACCGATAGATGATAATTCGCGTCCTCTGCTGACGGCGTGCTAGCCTCAGCGCTAGCCTCCGGCGCTAGCTTCCGGTGCTAGCCTCCGGTGCTAGCCTCGAGTGCTAGTGGCGTCCGCGGCTTGGCCGGAAGAGTGCAGAGCGGCGCTTCCATTGGACCTGCGGGCGGACCAATGGAAGCGCCGCTCGCGCCCCGTTCAACCAGTCGCCTTCGCCGATACACGTCAACCAGGAAATGGAGGAATTGAGGCGGCGGCGGCGGCGGCGGGCGTAGCGGGGTCAGCGCGCGGTGAGACGCTAAATGCGACGCAGCCGGAGCTTCAACTGGAAATGGCGCCAGTGCGACAGAGGAGCGCGAAGGGCGCGAACGCCGCCGAGATAGAGAGGAAGATCAAACGGTGAGACAGCGCGCGAGAGAGAGAGACAGACGCGCGCGCGCGCGCATTTACACATTAATAACAAGGCTGTCAAACTAATGACGCGCGTGCAGGTGTGACTTTAACCCCCAGAGACGCTCGAACGGCTCACCTGTAGTTTTACTGGTCACGTTAAGTTGCTCTTCTGAGGCGTCATCCACCATCCAAGTCGTTACACACACACACACACACACACACACACACACACACACACACACAGATCAGCCATAACATTATGACCACCGCGTGTCCGCCATAGAGTATAATACAACAGCCCTGCTATAAATTCTCCTTTCAGGAGGAGTTTTATGTGGGAGTGTGATTGGGAGGTGTCCCTAATTCCATCCCACTCACGTGCATCAGGGTGACCAGAATATTAGGGACCCCTCCCAGTGTAACCCAGCACAGTCCAACAGCGTCACAAGTTACAGTCCCAATAACAATCATTCAAACACGTCAACACCTCTCACACATGATGTGCATACATCTGTCCCTCCTGCTGCCGTTAACACGTGAGACAGTGGTTAACATCCCGTGAGCTTTCACTCTTGAAACAGTCAGACCAGGGGCTCTGGTCTTGGGAACAGCAGGCACTGATGAAGCCCACATGGTTAAGGGGCCAAACGTCTTCCGGACACACGACCAAGTCCAGTTGACCGGATTTAATTCTTTTAGAGAGCTTCCTCAAGCTGGGCTCCTCTGCCAGAGGTCTGGGAATTTGAAGGTTCTGCAGGATCAGAGCTTAGACTGCAGTCTTCTGGACTGAGCCTTTGGATGTTCATCCTGGTCTCTGCTGGAGCCACTCCCCTAGTTTTGGGGTCACGGCCCCCCAGTGGCTCCTGCTACCACAGGGATCAATTCAGTTTTGACCTTCACGTCTCTTCAGCTCTTGATACTTCTCAATCTTTCCATGTTCTTTATTCCTGATGCTGCCATCAGCTGGCATCACCTCATCTACTATCACTCTTCTGCTGTTTGTCCACCACCTGCGGGTCCGGCTGCTCAGCCAGCAGCTGTTGGTCAGTCTGGAGTCTGAAGTCCCAGGTGATGCATCTCGTGCTTATGTGATCATCTTAAGTTGAGTGACCAGGACTTCCAGTCTTCACTGTGCCTCATCTCCTCCTGCACTCGTTATACTCTGACTTTCTCTTAGATAGCAGCTGCTCTGTATCTACATACTGTATGATTATCATTGGTATTATTATTGATATAGCTTCCATATTTTTCAGTACAGCCCCCCCCCGCCCTATTCTGGCTCCGCACACCTACAGCAATGCAGTTTTGCAGCCGGCTGCGACGTTACAAAGTGTATCTGCTCTGCTGTGTTGTAGCTCATGGTGAGCACCTGCCATGTGTCTTCTTCAGGGGGAACGCGCTGCGGCAGGGATCGGCGTGGAGGACTTCCCGCGGGCTCGTGGCCCTGCTGCTGGTTGGCGCGTGTGTGTGCGGCGCGGCGGCGACGTGGCTGTACGTGGCGTCTCTGGACAGCGACGTGACAGAAACGCTGGTCAGCCGCGGTGAGCTGGTGTCTCCTCGGCCCCGAGTCTTCAGCGTCCAGTGCTCCGAAGACTATGAGAACTACAAACGCTACGCAGGTAAGTCTGCAGCCGCCCAGCTACGTAAATGTGGCCGCCGCCCCGAGTGGACCAGTTACAGCGGGTGGACCAGTTACAGCGGGTGGACCAGTTACAGCGGGTGGACCAGTTACAGCGGGTGGACCAGTTACACCAGTGTCACATCGCTTCACCTGCTGCCATTTGAACAAAGACAAGAACCTCACAATGACGTCATGTCTTCCGTGATGTCCTCACTGAGGCGGGTCCAGACAAATACGCTGACTGCTCCACCGCCAGTTACGGTGTCCTCACATGACATTTGGTCTGATTTCTGGCTGGCCGGTTGATTAACCTGACATGACATCATGACATTATAATCACTGTCATGGTCATAGCGGTTCATTTACGGGGCGGTGGGACTGGGGGGGGGGACTCTGCTGGCCTGAGCGCGTGTGAGGCGACAAAGCCGTTTTGTGGATGCAGGTCGTCACACGCTTGGTTTTCCTCACTGAAACACAACATATTCAAATTCAAACATACCCAAAATGGCTGAAGGAATGTGAGCTTGACGGCGCCGACGCGTCCGCATGGGCTTTCATCTGTTTCATGATAAAGGGTCTTCCGAACTCCGAAGCGTGTACTGATGTTTTTTCAAACGCTCCGGCGTTTCCCAGGATGCACGCCTCAGAGGTGTGGGCGGGCCGTCACGGACGGCGTGGTGACGAGGGAGGAGGCGCTGGTCCTCAGGAGGTGAGTGGCAGAGTCTCATCTCTTTGTCTGTCTGTCCTGGGTCAGGAATGGTTTTCATAGCTGTCTGTCCGTCCGTCCGTCCGTCTGTCTGTCCGTCAGGCTCGCCGAGCGGGGGATGGCGCTGGCCGGCTCCGAGGGCGGAGTGAGTATCACGCCACAGGAACGCTCTGCTTTCCCTGCGCCCTTGTTTAAAGCCTCCAGGCCCACCAGGACGGAGGCTTCATGACACCTGCTCGTCCATCTAGACGTTCCCACCTTTACTCGGCTCAAATGTCCAATTGGACTGGAAGATGAACTAAATTGGTTTTGGAGGTCAAAGGTCAAGGCCGTTGTCACATGGCGGGTGTTTTTAGCTGGGAATTCCTTCAGATTTGGCACAAATGTTCACTTGTACTTGAGGATCAGCTGATGAGGTCAAGGGTCAGGGTCAAGTCACACACTAATAATAATAACCATTCAGAGAAAAGTGCAGCCGGATGAGGTGATGACAATTTTATATTTAATAATGGAATTCAAAACTTTCTGGAGGAGGAGGAGGAGGAGGACAGCCCTGGGTGATGTTTATTATCATGGTATCAGGGTTCTGTCCAGCGCCGGCGTTCCTCTGCTGTGAGAAGTTAAGATGTTGGACGCAGTTGTCCGGTGTTGAAGGAAAATTGAAGGAATTTCCTGCACTGAAAACGTCTACTCTCATTGAGATTAATGTCTCTCTTCCAGGAGACACCTGAGAGCATAAAACACTCCCAGACCACAGCCGGCAGACAGAAACAACACAAGGAATTAATGGAAACTGTTGGAGGAATCACAAAAACATCAGATGATAAAGCTCTAGACTTTACGAGGGGATTCCAGCCTGCAGTTCCTTCTCTGCCTGATGTATCGTGGTGTAAATAAGCTCTGCAGGCTGAGCTGGTATCGTTTTCAACAGAGGAGTTTTTTTTACAGAACAAGGCCTTTGTTATTAGATGTTATTGTCTCATCAGATCTCATGAAAACCGCAAAGCAACGCTGATCTCGTCTCCGACTCTGCGTGACCTCACCGCCCAAACCGTCGACCTCTCTGTCACAAATGAAACGTGGCACGTCATTTTCATTCATGACAGAAGGTTCATTCTTTCATGACGCGAATCATTAACCAAACGCCGCTGGCAGCAGCGGGCAGCTTCATCCTCCTCAGCACAGCAGACGCAAGCTCAGTGAACCCTGTGACTCATTTTAGTGACGCTTATATTATAATTGACCTGAAAATATTCACAAAATTAGAACATTCACAAATAAATTACATTCAAATCGAAAGTCCCTAAGAGGAGCTTATTGAATAAATGACCATTTGGAGCCACAACATTATTTACACTCCAAAGTTAGGTGATTACTTGTAAATGAATGAATGAGTAGTTCTCCAGGTGAAAATGAGCGCTGGATCGGGGTGGCTCAGCCACTCTGCTGTAATGAGCGTCTCTTGCCACTAGAGGGCAGCCTGGTACAGTCAGCTCAGAGCCTGGAGCCGGCCTGCTCCTCAGCCAGTGGCAGAGCTGGTTACGGGGACTCCGTGGGGACTTCTGGGAAAATGGGGGTTAGGCGTGTCCCCCCCGACTGATGCGTCCGACTGTTTGTCTTTTGACCCTGACAGGCCTCCATCCTTGACCTGCACTCCGGCGCCTTGTCGATGGGGAGACAGTTTGTGAACATCTACAGGTGGGACATTCCCGTATTGCTCCTGGCAGTAACGCGAGCACGGCCGATGGCAAAGGTCACCAGCGACCCCCATCATCACAGATCGCATGCCCCGCCCCGCTCTCACCTCGCCTGTTGGCCCTCCTCATTTGCTCCTCCCACCTCACCTGTCTCCGTCAGTCGTCCGTCTCTGATTGGCTCCGTCCGACTTGTCTGTCTGCAGGTATTTTGGTGACCAGCTCAAAGAAGTTTTCACTGAAGAGGACTTCCAGCTTTACAGGTGACCCACGTTAAAAGGCGTCCATGAACGCACCGCGTGTTAGCGGGCAAACGCAGATGGTGACGCTTCTTTCACCAGGACGTAGCAGCTTAGTCAAGACAGCTCCACCTGTTCTAGTTTTTGGGAATTCATACCAATATTTGCAAGTAAAAGTACTCTGATACTGATTTGTTGATATGTATATATTTATAAAGCATGTTCCTTCACTCATCTGTGATGCATATTCCAGCAAGTACGACCTACTTCACCCATTATGGCCTGCAAGACTTAATATTTAAATAAGTTAGCAGTTTTAGCTCCCAGAATGAAACCCTTGCTTTCTAATTAAAGACATATACACACTGTGTGTACACGGCCATAGTCAGCAGGGGGGGTTGTGCCAGCCTTTGAATGGAGGGCCGGATCTGCCACCAAAACTGCTTCAAGTTTTATGATACAGTACCAGCTTAAATTTAGAATATTGGCGCTTAATTGCCATTTTTCGAGAAAAATACAAAAACAAGAAAAACTTTCCACTGTGTGTGACCTACAGATATAGGCCAGCCGATACATTGGTCTTGCACTATTGGTAGTACTTAACATTGGTGCATATTGGCTATTTTTCAATCGATACGCTATGTCTGTGACATGCTAATATAAGTCAAAAATATCAGCCAGTTGATAAATCGGTCAGGTATTGCAGTAGTACTTATTAGCAGTGCATGTCAGCCATTTTTCCTGTTGATACTGAGGCGTCTGCCACACGTACATACCGACTGATAATATCGACTGGCTGATAAATCGGTCTGGCTCCAATCACACCTGTGTAGTAATATGGAATCGGTCAGTGTACAATACAAATGTGTGGATCTTCGCTGCAGCTATTGGCCATCGTGACTCATTGAAATAAAGCAGCAGTGAAGCTGTAACTGCCGGGAGAAGATGACCTCTTGACCTCCTCGTATCTGACGTCGCTGCTCCTCATTCATGAGTCATACTGAGATCAAATAATAATTGTGTGTGTGTGATATTTCTGCCACCTTTAGAGACGTACGTGAGCGAATCCAAGCAGCCATCGCGGAGGCGTTTGGTTTGGATCAGACGCTGATGTACCTCACCAAGCCCACCTTCTTCTCCAGAATCAACAGCACAGCGGCCAAAACGCAGCACGACGAGTACTGGCACCCTCATATAGACAAGGTAACGGACGGCTCACGTGACCTGGCTGGTGCACACTCAGAAGCGTTTGAGATCTGACCGCAAATGAGCCGGCTCGCTCTCAGAGCTCAGACCAGGCGCTCGGACGTTTGGAGCTTGGAGGAGGAGCTCGTGTTTGCGGCGCCTGTTAGTGAGCCGACGCACACGTGTGTCTTGTGTTCGCCTTGCTCCAATTTAAATGCTCAAGTGTGGGAATGGACGCGTTTATTTTTGTGAACGGGGCCATGAAAGGTGGATGTCGGAGCTGGAAACGTGACAGCTGGGTCCTGCCTCATCTCCACGGGTTCTTCAGAAATTAGCCACCACTGCCACTGTTTAAACATGCAATATAATTGGTTTGGATATATATCTCACGGGCAGGAGTTTACTGTCGCCATGGTCGCCACATAATTGTGCTTAAAATGATCTACCAGCACAGAAACTGCAGCGTTTAGAGGCTCTGGTAGAAACCTGCCTCACTGACTGACTGGTTGTTGCTCTCTTTTCTGAGCTGCCAGCTAAAACTTCAGCTTTACACTTTGATGGGGGACCCCTTTGCTGACGTAGTTTTTGTGCTGATTTATTCAAAATGAAATGAACCTGAAATGTTCAATTTAGATTTTTATGGAGTGAAAATGAGAGAGATAAATCAGTAAACTAGTCAAAAGTGGCTTGAGGCCGCCCAATCAGCTGGCAGCATTCAGAAGTTGTTTGGACACCACTTGTGTCATTGTCTTTACAAAAATGACATCATCAGTGAACGTTTCCCTCGCATGAGCTGCTGCGTTTTCTCCTGCGTCCGAGCGCCACGTCGCTTTTCTGCCCAAACGAACCGAGCTGCGACGCTTCAGCTCTTAGCCCCGCCCCTCCGTTTTGTGCATCCATGTCTAGAGGCAGAGCGTGCTTCTTCCTGTGGAGGGTTGAAAGGGTGGGAGGCCTCCCCCCTTTGTCAGAGGTAGACTTCAAACCGAGGCTCATGATGAATTTCCCAGAATGCCTTTCAAAATCAGCAGCATCGCTGGCAAGATGGCTGCAGGATCAACCAAAAACGCGCCGCGCCTTTAAGTGTATTTGCATGCCGAGGACGACTGATGATGAGTCAGGGGCATGAAGGGTCGTCCCAGCACCACTTGTCACTCCCAGGAGGCGCTGGAAAATAAGGGGCGGGGCTTGTCCTTGAGCGAAAGGGTTGCCTGTGATTGGGCCTTGGGAATGACCTGAGCTGTGAGAGCTGCAGCAGGAGGAGCTCTCAGACCGTCTCAACACTTTTACTGACAGGAACTATGTGGGCGGCGTTTTATTTTCACATCTCCAACAGATGTGCAGAGGTGTGTGAGGAGTCACAGGCAGGCGCACGTGCACACACACACACACACACACACACGGGGGGGGGGCGCTGCGAATGCCTCAGACGCAGATTAAAGGGGGGGCATGGCCAACATTGAACCTGCATGAGAGCAGACCTGCACCGCTGCTCCTTCACGTCCTCTGAAAGTGTGTGTGAGCCGTCAGTTTCTGCAGAATGAAGAAGCAGAAGTTCCCCATGAAACCTCCAGATCCAGCAGAACCCTTCTCACATTCATTTTCCTCATCCGTTGAAACGCGAAGCAGCGCAGGTTTTAGCTTTTGTTCATAGAGTTTTGCTGAGATCAGCTCTTGGAAGCAGCGGCGGCCGCCTCCCACGCCGCGGCTCGCCGCCATGAACACGCCGCCTCATGCACCGTTCAGCCTTTACAAGTGTTCATGCAGCCTTTTGCCTTAATCTTATGCCGCCACTTTTGGCTCTATTGTCCCAATAAAAGACCGTGAGGGTCTTAACCCTGCACGAGTGATTGGACCCTACAGGCTTCCGTAAGTGGGTCAAAAATGACACAAATTAGAATCAATGCGTTTTTGTGTTAAGAATGATCGTTTATGTTGTTTTGTATTTTACACACAAGAATGATTTCATGTTTCACTTTTTAAAATTTGGACCATGTTCAAACATTTGAACAATCGTATATTTAATACATAAGTACTTAAAAGTGTGTGTGTGCGTGCGTGCGTGCGTGTGTGTGTGTGTCCGGTCAGACTCGGTCAGAAACTTTGGATACTAATGCAAAAAATACAATTTCTTACAGTGTATAAAAGGTCAATTAAAAAATTAAATGGAATCATATCAGAAACATGTTTTTTGAGGAACACCTGGAATATGAAATGATCATTTTTCGTGATGAAGATATTGCAAGATAACAACCTCACCAGGTGATTTTTGACCCACTTATGCATCTGAGGATTAAGCAAAGTTAAAAAAAGGAAGGAGTGTGATGGTGTGCTGATATTGCATGTTGCTGAATGTTTGGACTTTGGTTGGAAGATTTTTTTATTTTTTTTTTGGAATCACTTTCAAGGCAGAGCCTCGCAGGTGTCTGGTGTCACTCATAAAACTGCTCATTCTGCGAGAAAGCAGAAGCCGATATTTCATATTTCCTTGCGTCCTGGTTGGAACACGGCTTGTTTGTGTCCTCTTTTGTCTCATTTGCTTTCTCAGATCGGTTTTTGAATTAATATTTGTCACCCCATCTTCCCCCTCTAGTGGAAAAATTTCATCTGAGAGCGCCGGCTTCTCCTCGCCACCTGTCTCTGCCGCCATTCTGGGGCTAATTGCCTGACCCGGCGCTCATTTAAATGTAAATGCCGTCTGTCGTCTTTGGTGGCGGATTTCGCCCCCCCTCGGTCACGTAGCTGTCGCGGTGTCATGGCAGAAGTCGCAGCATGACGCCGTTTAACTAGTTTGTCTTCTTGGCAGAGACAAACTGAGCAACGCGACGCAGGCGGGGGTTTCATTCTGGACTCTGTCAAATATCAGAACCTCCAGCAGTTTTTGAACATTCAAAGTCGAAACCAGCCACCTCGGGTGGCTTGGTGGTGTTGGTTTCACCTTCAGGCCAGCAGTTTGAACCGTGGTCATGGCGAGGTACCACGAGAATTCAGAGCATGAATCAGCCACCAGGCCTCTTTAAGCTGCCCTCACTGGCTGTGCTTCATGTTGCAGGACACCAGGAGAAAGATTGAGGCTGCACATTTCATGAATATTCCTCAACTGTTACCTTAACGAGCATTGGCCAATTCATCACTGCTAATCGACAATGTACAAAGCAAGCGTGGAACATTGGCGAGGCACAAACATATTAACAAGCTGAATGTGGTTAGCAACTGTAGCTCTGGAGGAGATGTTATATCCTGGTTTAATGGAGCTCATGAGATCAGCAAACTTCTCACCGTCCACCACGATGGTCTCCGTCATGTCTTTTTCCTTTTCCATAAAGTAAAACCTCGGCATCATACGACCACAGCCTCCTCCAGCTAAATATGACGTGATCCACTGAGATCCATTTGGCTGCCTCCATATTTATGCTAGCACCAGCGTTCTCCTGCGGTCCTCATGGAACCCATTTGCTGTCTCACCGTACCAGGCGACACCTGGTTCGCTGTTTCACGTGGTGATGATACACAACCCAAAGCAGCTCATCCAAAAGGCAGCTGTGGATGAGATAACGGCTCCAAACAGATGCTAACAGATAGCCTGCAGGAATCCTCCTTATTCACTGATATGTATCGCATACTGAAGGTGCAAGCAGGCTGCGTTTGTGGTCACTCTGCTTCTCCTTCTTTGCAGTGCGATCAAGTGGGAGCATTTTCAGGCTGAAATTACCGCTTGGCTCGCGCCTCCTTGTCATCCTTCTCTTTGATGTCACACCACTAAGGCATCTCGCTGTGTGCCTGAGCTCCCCCCGGATCTAAGAGTCTCTTATTAGTGCTGTTGCAGCTCACGCAGCATAAACAGCCTGCAGCAAAGTCAGTTTTGTACGAATGAGTTTGACTTCAGCCGACGGCTCCAGATTGTGGCCCTGTCTTAAGGTCACGACCCATTTAACTGCATAAATAGTTGCACAGGTGCGGCGGCTAACTGTTGATTGCTTTCCCAAGTTAAATGATCTCATATTAACCAGCCTGCCGAAAAAAAAAAAAAAAACTAATAAAGAGAGCAGTGCAGGTTCAGGCAGATGATTCCAAAGGAGAGGCGAAAACCAAACACTCGCCTCTCCAGTCGGAAACACGATGCAGCTCCCATGGCCGAGATGCTGCGGCGAGCAGGACGCCAAGTCTTGAAGGATGTTTTCGGTTCCCTGTGCTCGGAGCCTGATGATACTGTTTGTGGAGGGATGCTAGGAAGCGTCTCAGAGCTCTGGGGAAGATTCAGAGGCTCAGATGGAGTTCTGTGCAGAAGGGAAGGACCTCAATAAACTGTAGCTACACCCACCAGCCATAAGATTACGACCACCGCGTGTCCACCATAGAGTATAATACAACACATCAGCCATAAGATTACGACCAGCGCGTGTCCACCATAGAGTATAATACAACACATCAGCCAT